>JACXIV010000093.1:23744-337536 GCA_014737475.1 Bombus confusus
GCTGTATCCTCTTTAAAGCTGTTAAATCCGAATACCTGAGAAATATTTTACAATACTTCTCCACTATTCACTATTACGTTCTCTGTAGAGGGATCCATTGAATAGAATTGGTAATTTTACTGTAGGAAAATAAGAAGATTTTAGTCCCTACCCAGCATCATTTTCGGAAAATTTATTACTACCAAAATTTTATTATTGTTGAAGTTTAGAATTTTTCTAAATGATGAATAGAAAGAAAAAATTGTCACAATTCTGTTATTGATGATTGATATGGTCGTTAGTACAGAAAATGTTTGTAAACATATAGACATGACCGAAGCTTAAAATACGTTTTTTACTGAAATGATTTAAGTATACATACGCTATTAACATACATCTTTTTGCATTTTTTTTAAATTTGAATATTAAATCGTGTGGAAAAAAGCAGTCCAAGTTTTGATATTTGCTGACAAGTCTACTACAATTCCATTGTTTGAATTAGTAAAAAAAAAACTAATATTTAGTATCTATTTTTGTTTCTATTATATGTATATGTATAGAATGGTATTTTATTTGCATAAACTATCATTAGAAAATAATGAAGAATGAATAATTATAAATGTATTTTCGTTGAAAATTTTGTTTGTTAATGTGCATTTTTTATATGAATATAATTAGTTGAATAAAAAATTAGAAAAGGAATAATGTAAAAAATATAAATATAGATAGTTTCATAGGAAATGAGAATGCATTTTAGCATAAAGAATCTCGAAATTTACGTTGACGGCGTTTATTGTAAGACCTAATTCTAATCGCACGGTCTATTCAGCAATGCGGTAAAAGTCACATGAACAAAAATGCGAACATCGACTCTTATGATTTCATATTTCAACAGCATTACACGATCTCAAATTTTTACTTTCAATATATTTATATATATAGATACATTATATATTTTCTGCTACAAAAAAAAATTCTAATTTCAAAATATGCATATGTGTATCGATAGTACTAATTTCTTTCATTTACATTATTTACACTTCTTTTTTATTTATTTTTGTATATAGTAAATTAAATCATTAGAAAATTCATTAAAATAATATTCTTGGTACCGAGAAGTTATTACATGTTATATAATTTATTCATAGTACGTTTATAGCGACTGAGCATTGTGACATTTAACACATACATGTCATATCGGTTGGTAAACCAGGTTCTGTATAGTTCCTGGTAGAAAGTGCACTTTTATGTATCTCTAAATAATTTTTGTGTTGATGCATGCGTACGCGTATGTGTTAACCATTACATATTTTGTATTCTTCATAATTTATTATCATTTATTTTATTCATTTTAATGCAACTATCTATTTAAAAAAATCGTTTGTCATAATATTTTTCTAATAAATGTAAATATTAAGAATATGGTTTCACACGCAACGAGCAAAAAAATTTCAAGTTTTCTAAAGATTATCATCGATTTTCCAAGTACTTCTCTACATACAGAACAAAAAATTATTTGTCGTAGAATTTTTTTTAGTAAATGTAAATATGGAAAACATGATTCCACACGGAGTGAGAACAATTATTAATTTTTATTTTTTAATGAGTATCGTCAATTTTCTAAGTATTTTCTACAATAGATTAGAAACTTTTTAAAAAATTATCTACATTCTCTTATTCATTTGATTAAATGACGCAAGGTTTATCTTGGTTACTTTTATATTTTTAATCAAGAAGAAGATTATAGGTTGTATTGTTTCCAAGGTATCATTTTATAAATGTATCGATAATTGTAAATGATATATGTGCATACTTGAAAAAAAAAGAAACGAAAGACGTTGAGATGAACTTACTTATATAAAAATAAAGACATAAACACTTTTCTGCGGAAGATAATAATTTTATGTTTTAAGTAATGAACAAAAATTTTTCACTATTACGTGAGCCATGCTTTTAATATTTTTTTAATTTTTATTCTTTATTATACTTCGCATTTATTTCGTATTAGTTATTTAACGTTTGTTTCTCTCTTTATCTCTGTACTATTTGCAACTATACTCGTATTAAATTTTTGAAGTTAAAAGTTCTTACTGTTATTTATTTTAATTTTCAATAATGGATTTTGTTTCAATTTCGGGTTTCAGATTTTTAAAACACATTATATTTTGTTACATAATGTAGTACGAATAAAGAATGCTGATGCCTCCATGATGATAATACTATATGCATTAAGCAGTTTCACTTAATGCCGATGTCAGTGCTTTATGGTTGTATGCAGGATAAGATAGTTGCTTTCAAGTTTGGGTGCAAGAGGCAACCTATTTTTTCCAGAGAAGTCTTTACAGCGTTCGGAGATATTTTTCTGCGATGAAATTGCAAGAAAAATACGTGTTCCTTGGAAATATCCAAGACGAATGAAGCATATGAAAAGTACACCCATTGACAATAGGCGTTATCCACTTTGCGATATTCGCGCGAACATTTAAACGCGAAAAATGAACGTTTATAGCATGAACTAATCCTTTAAGTATCTTATATGCGATAATGCTAAAGAACCTCGCTATATAACTCGAGATGGGGACTCGATCAGATAACATATAATTTGTAAAATTTTATTTATTTTATTACCAAACTTGTGATTTGTGAAATTTTACTTACTAATAATATTATATAGTTCAATAGTACAAGTTTCATGTGAGGTGTGCTCAACTGTATTTACTTAGACTTGATACTGCCTCAGATGGCAGATACTACAGTAATGCTACTGACTGATAGTATTACTATGCAATAAAAATTTACATTTGGGGCATTAATTGCTTTATATATTGAAGTGAAAGTTTTTTTTAAATTCTTATATATTATTTGATTTTTAAGTAATTTATTTCTCTACATTTTTCAATCAAGGATTTTATCATTTTTTCTATTCATATATAACTTTGACCTTATATCTTGTAAACATAGAAAATTTTTATACAAAATAATTAATTTTTTTTAGAAATGCGTAATTTTCTTCTGTACTCATATTTCACTTTTGAAGTTTCTACTAGAAATTTTAAATTGTAATAAATGTTCTTGCTACTTGATATGTACTATGTAAACACAAGTCGAGTCTGGGATCGAGGTAGCTTCAGTCTCTCTACGTCCGCTTGACCGATGCATCATGATTTATGCAACTTAATCCTTTCCTAAATACACACGGTAATTTGTATCAGGGACTGCATCTTGCTAAAAATGCAGTAAGGCAGTTTCACAGTACACAAGGTACTTCAGCTATAGATTAGAAATTGTAATTACGTCACAGACAAACACGCACACACACGAACCTTGAATCATAATACTTCTCTTTTGAACTCATTATCATATTCATTGTGTTTCTTATTGTATAATAATATGTTTACATATGTACATATATGATACGTGATATAATAATTAAATAATAAGAATAACAATTGTTTGACAAACTAATAGCCTTTGTTATTTTTGTTCTTAAATATTTTGGCGATTTTCATTATAAAACGATTAAGTAGGAAGAAAAATACGAACAAAGGACAGATGTTTTTAGATCAGTTAATAAAATTGTTACTTCCGCTTGAGTTTCATTCGGCACAATTATGTATACTAGGGCATACTTCTACTCCGTGATCCTGATTAGAGAAGTTGGGATTAAAATACATGCGCGATCGTTTAAGATATTCATCACAACTTTTTTGTCATCTTATTATCATATAATGTGCCCATTTGTATTTTACTTTCAATATTGCTAATAAGAAAGTAATCAGGTTTCTGGTTAAAAAGAATTATCCATTTTGGAAACTATAAACGTACGAAAGAGTAAACGTAGAATGTAGAATAATAGATCCATTATTTATGTATACAGTATGCAGTATAGCTCATAAATTTAACATAAATAAAATCAATATTTTCGGGTCTTTTTACGTAAATATATATTGTTATTATATTTTTAATTGAACTTACGCTAAATTGCTAGAAAAAGAAATCATTTTGAATTGCACATTCCTTTACCGACTGAGTTGGCGGGATTCCTTGATCTATACGCAGATACGCGAAGATGGCAGTACAGCATCGCGCTGTAATTCATACTAAAATTCTAAGTAGTATTGATGTACATACGTATTACACATTAAAATTTGTTAGCATTATCATTCTCTGTTACTATTTTTACATATATTGCGTGTACTATCTAATATATCCATTTACTATGACACACTTAACATTGAACTTTAAAATAAATTTATAAACAAACGTGTTGAACATGTTTGTTTTGTATCGCTCTTGTCATAAGATGGTTTTATGAAAAAAAAAAAAAATAAAAGTAGCCTTACGTTCCCATCAGAGCAAAATAATGCTAGCTCAAACGATAACTGAAACTGGTTTTAGAACATGCATATCTACAATTACATAAATATACTATGAATAATTAAACTAAACTTGTAAAAATTCTTATTTTCGTATACTATTGTACTGTGTTCAACATTTGGATATTTTTGAGGGAGATGATTTACAATAGGGCGATGAGGGTTTTCTGTTTTGTGCTCACGTGTATTGGATGAGCCACGGTCGAGTCCCTGCTCTTGACCACGGTGTCTTTCTTGGTAGTTGGATATCTCAAGGGACACAAGTTGGATCGTTTCAGGGTTAAGACACAATAACATATAACGTAGTGACACTAAGGATAGTAAGGGAGAAGGAGAAAGATTAGAGGCGGTTGAACGTGCGTCGGGAAAGGGAGGGCGAATGGGCTGAGAGAAGAGGGAAATTGAATGTAAGAAAGAAAGCGGTGCGAAGGGTAAAAGAGTGGATTTAACGGATACGCAATGGGCGGCAGGTCGTTGCCCGGCTGAGGGAAGAAGAAAAGTCGGTAAATATCGACCCTCCCTTCATAGAGACTCTCTGTCTTTATCCAGACATACCTTGGCTGGCATTATTCCTTCCCTCTATATTTGCGACTAGCCTTTTTCCTCTCGCAGGCTTGTAAGCTCCTACCGAACGCCCACGTAGAGAGGCAGAGTACTACTGCTCTCACACCACAAGATTTCCATGCTACCTTTCCAAGGTCAACGGCTTGAGGGCTCAAAGGCCCCTGGAAACCGACTTTTATGGCCCGCGAGCATCTTCAGTATCTACTTTCCTCCTGTATCTCGGTCTTCGTCTTTTCTATGGAATCTCTATAAGGCATGCACATTTTTGGTCAACATTCTATACCAAAGGTTTTATATTTCTCCGAAATACGCTCGAGTAAATACGTTCTTGAAAATATTACAAACTACCAGTATCTGAATTGTTATCTTTTCTTTTTGAGTAATATTTTTCATATAAATAGTTTTAAGATTTCTTAGTCTTGTATATCAAATGAATCACGAAAATTTATGTGTTGTCCAAGAGGCGTAATTATCACTGAATCATTGTGTACTTCGGAAAAGTTTGTGCCGTGCTTGGTTTCCTTGAATTCTTTTAGCAAACATGAGTCAGTGGCTATGTTTTCACCAGAGGCTTTTGAACTACTACGTCTCGTCTGGGAGAAATGTTTGAACCGAGTCAACCAAAGGTTGCTGGAGGCTACGACCTAACTCCCTTTTTCTCCTCCTTTCCTTGCCCTCCCTATAGAACATTTTGTACGTCTTCGACGCACAATTTATCTTTCATCCCCTGAAATCCTTCGGTCTTTCTTGTTTAAACGGACAGACTATTTTCTTCTTGTCTGCTTGGACTCCATTCGCTACTATATACGCAAATATAGGCTTGCACATTATGTATATACACACGTGCGTCACAAAGCAAAGACGAGATGTATGTGTGCATAGGTATTAATTCTTTCGCTCGATGCTTTATATGCAGAGGTATAGATCTCTGTATTTTTACGATTTCAAGGCCAAAAGCCAAATGATGGTTTCTTATCACTATTGCGACGTTTTGTACGCAAAGATTTTCTGCTGTTATGGAAATATATTTTTGAAATTATCTCTCAAATGTACATATATGCATTCGACTGAAAAATCAGTATTTTTTATCTTTTGTCTTATTGCAAATTAGATTATAGCATTAAATAATAAAAGATTTTATTATTTAAGTAAAATTGCAAAAATGGGATTTTGCAAAATGTTTAATGTAATTGTATTTTTGATAATAATCAATAATTTATATCTTTTACTGCCGTTGATAGGACATTTTACAGTGTAAAATGTTTCCTATTAATCGCAAAAATGATCGCTGGTACCATATATATGAGATCTTTTAAATTACGCGATTTACGTATATGCGCATATGGTATTGAATCTTTATTCAGAACCTTAAACTTCACTTGCCAAGTACGTCAGCTTAGTATCAAGATTAAAGTATTTCAAAGATATTTATCAAGACCTAGGTATAATCTAAGGATAAGAATCGTAAATCAAATTTGAATTTAATATACTAGTAGAAGAGAATCATTCTCTCGATTCTGTGGTGTCATTGTTAACAAATGAACTTTGACTTTGTATCTCTAAATCATTTTTTCGTAACATTTCTTCATAAGATGTAGGTCACGCAATCCCCTTCTTGCACCTATCCTAGACAAGCGAATCTAGGTTGTGGGCAGTACCGGGGTGCATATACGTATCGATCGTTGAACGGCGTTGCTGCAGCCTGGCCTGGTGCACCGGCGAAACTGGGTTACCTACCTAACCTATACACATCATTCGCGGATCTTGTTCCTTGTTTGAACGAATCCGAGCACGCCTCTTGTGTTTCTTCTTTTCTCTGTATCCACACATTCGTGTATTTTCGCCCACGCATGGCATACGCTCGTGCATCTTCGTGACTGCTCGCTCTTCTCTTACTTCCTCTGTTTGCTCCATCGCATCACTTGATTGTCATTAAGAAATATACTACACTCCTCATCATCCCTTTTCTTGCGACAATAATGAAGGAACGTTCACTGTTGGTAGCAGTGTATACATATATCCTACGATTACATAGATATTTTGATTAATAAAATCATTGTTTATTGTCACGTAGGGAGAAGTTTGAATTGCAAATGATTGAGCATTTCAGCTGCTTTGTCGTATATATCGATTAAGCAGTGAAAACTAATTCATATGATTACTAAAAATTATTTCTTAAAAACATATTTAGATAACGATTAATTATGACACAGAGGATACTAAATAATCAATACATTGATTTAATTGGGCTATGGCTTTCTAATTTTTATATTGAAATTTCATTTTTGCTTTAACAAATAAAAAGTTTTTTGATTTAAGGACTTCTATATAAAACTAATATGAGAAATTATATATATGGTACATATTTTCCTCAAACTTGAAAAATTATTTAACGATAGAAGAGCATGATTGAATCGAAAATGGCGCAAATGATATAGTAGGATGGAAAGAAGTATATGCGATATTGATAGGAAACATTTATCGCACTTCTAAGTATGTTTGTATGTATGACTTTAACGTAGACTTTGGGATGCATAATACAGAATCATAATACATATTTGTTTGGAACGTGCAGTACAAAAAGATAAAGGATGTCAATCCACGTGTACAGCTTTTCTTTCAAATATGTTCCATTTTTTCTGGGTAGACTTATAATTAATAAATATATTACTTATCTCCTGTAGAAATATTTCGTGAGATTTTTGTAAGAAATCTTATGATTAATTATATTACTCGTAAAAATATCGATATTGAATTTTCATTCATACAAAATATACTGGCATTAAATTAAGAATGTAATAACTAAGTCCTTTAACATAATTGCAGAAATCTGAATAATATTTCCACTATAAAAATGATTGCCAAGCTTATATCATTTATATAAATCGTAGATCGTTTTTATTACATTATAAATGAATAAGTAATTTTATTTGAGAAATATAAATTTGCTAATTCTAATAATGAAAAAAAATCATTCAGAATATACGTGAAAGCCATTTCTATTGTATTTATGTGAATTTTTATTATTTTAAGGATTTTAAAGAAATTTTATTATTGAAAAGATCAAATTTTTGGAAATTCTGAAATATTGCTATTAACATTTGAAGAATATTTATTCTATGTACAAGCATCTTTGATTCTCACAGTAACACAAAGTATAAACAGACGGGTGTGACATCGTAGCGAAGTTAAGGCGAATTGACTATATGCGCGCATGCACAAGGCTGCACGTCATCTTACCCTCAAGTGTCGTGGGGCTGCGCCTACTGCATTCATGTGAGTTGAAGGGTCTGCCGTGTCGACGTCCATTACGCATGCGCAGGGCTTTGCACTCTGTCCACTGGTCTGCGCACGCGGCCGTACCTTCGACTCGGTGTGGGTTTGGCGTTTGACTACTTTTCAGGGCCGTATTACAACACGTGTATTTAACAGTTATGAAATTTGAATTCTTCAATCCGCTACTTATATAAAATGGCAGATTTAACTATATTAAGTAATGTTATTTAAAAAATATGTTGTTTAACATGATCAAAATCTGATATATTTATATAATTTTGTATATTTAAAAGTAAAAACTTATTTTAAGAGAATGTACATAAAAATTTATTTGTTATGATAACAATATTAAATATAATAAAATAAGGATTTTATTGTCGTGAGTGAAAAGTAGAAAGATAGTGCTTAATAATAAATATTTCGCTCTTTTAATGATTTTTTATAAATATTTGATATATTATATATTTCTTTAATAAATAATAGTTTATCATTAATTCTTTATTGAAAATAATTAAAATGCTGTATTTATAAGAATTCAAAAGAAATCAGATGCATGAAATTATCATGTAGCAAAGGGTACTTTTAAAATCGATGCACGATCCTGTCACTCCTTAGTTGCAGAACGAAACAAGTAGGGGGCCACGGGTCGCGATTCGTAGGTCGTGCGAGAAGGACTAGCCTGCATCAGTCTACGCCGCGTCCCTTGCAAAAGGGTACGCTCGTCTTCACGTCTTCGTTGATTTATCTCTCCCCTCTCCGAGTGCACACGTTACACAGCTATAAACGCATCGTTAAATATATACCATACTTCGATTGTAATATCGAACAAGGAACAAGGAAGTCCTTGAAAAAGGACGACATTTTCGGACAACCTTATGGTGTCCGTATAAAGAATCTCACACAACCTAGGAACGGATTTGACGCCTTTTCGATTTTCCTCTACTCAGTTTTAACTTTTACATCCCGTATACATTTTCCTTCTCGACTATGTAACGTGTGTGCTATTGAATATTCGTAGTGTTACTAAAGTCTCCGTGT
Source organism: Bombus confusus (assembly GCA_014737475.1). Taxonomy (NCBI): domain Eukaryota; kingdom Metazoa; phylum Arthropoda; class Insecta; order Hymenoptera; family Apidae; genus Bombus; species Bombus confusus. The sequence goes on from JACXIV010000093.1 coordinate 32,978, forward strand.
GTGCATTGGGTTGCGAGCAATTCGCTTCTTTACCTACGGCGCTTTTTATCGCGTTCATAAATCTCGATACGGAGAACTACATAGAACGCGCGACTCGGTACTTTTCGGCACGCGGCCGAATACCTCCGATCATCAAGTCTCGAGACTTCCCTTAGTAATACAATAGCGAAGGAGGAAAACGTGCGAAAAAATTCGAAGGTTTCTAGCCTGTGAAGTGGACTCCTGGTGACGCTTCATTCCGTTTTAGTGGTAAATCTACGGTGGACATAACCTGTCTGTGAACAGGAAGTTTCCTCTAGCAGGAGTGGGCGGTGCGAAGAGGGAGACGCCGGTCGAGCCTTAAATATCGATTTTGGCATAGAAGAGGTGCGATAGTCCGTCCGTTTCAGCGTGTCTCTTACCTTTGTGCATCTCCACGTTGACAAGTTTTGACAGTTGAGTGCGTGTCTATTACATCAAGTGGCATCGCATGCATCGATACGAAACAAAAACAATATGGTGGTGCGATATTTTCTGGCAGAAAATTAAATTTCATTTGTGAGCGATCGTTTCTTGAATAATGGAATCACATGAGTGAATTTATTTTTATCGTACTATTTTTGAAAAGTGTCGAATGAAAAATGTTGTTTTCCGATCATCACGTGTACAGACATTTTGTCTATAAAACACGTCTCAGGCAGGAATATTCGGTGACTATCGATCGATCATACCATTAAATGTTGGTCAAGATATATTTTATTCCTTTTATTATCGTACCAATGGAAATTACGTCATTCTTCAAATTTTTACAACTTTCAAGAATTTGATCTACGTTCCCCCTAGCCTTGAAGAATTTCCATTTTGAGGCATGATTTACGGCGCGTTTCGCGTTAAATACCTTAATAAGTGAAATTCATGATATATTACACTAACTAAACTTGAAAAAAAAAAGAAAAAGTATAATACCGTATTAGAGAAGAAAGTCGGAAATGACTATACATGTACGAATAAAGGAAACCTTATGAATATTTAAAGAAAAAAAGGAGAATCAACAATACTGCCAGTATCTTCAAAGAAAACCTTTCGTGACTTCCACCGCAGGGCGTATTCAACTATCACGATAGATGAACTCCATTCGTAAAGCCCTGTGTTACATTGCCGATCAAGTAGATGATGACATCATGGTGCAGCATTGCCGATTGAGAGATTCGTGGACAACGAAAGTAGTGTCGGTTAAATATCGATGAGCTCTTTGCACTTGACACCATTGTCTGTTTGTTCAATGTATTGAACCTGTCAGTAGTTTTGTGCTCGTCAACACAATAACAAAAAAAGAAACGAAGAAAGAGACAAAGAAAAAACATTACTTATTTTTACGACACAGCTAACTGAGAAACGTGTTTTTATACGATCTCGCGTATGTTATTTAAGAATATAAACGAATAAACACGTATGATAGCACTGCTCCAACGGTAAAAAAAGTTGGTTGATTGGAAATTTATGCAGAATTAGTTTTAATTATTATATTTTTGTAAAAACATCGATCGTTCGAACCTAATGAATTCGTCATTTGAAAAGATTTTTAAAAGGATCGACGGAAACTGCTCGTTCTGATCGGTTCTTTTTTTGATCAATCTTATCGGCCAAGGCGGTGCGTATCTTTGACGCTGGATAAGAAGAAAAAGGTACATCAGGAAGAATGGTTTCGAGATATGGCGTCTCGAAGGAGGGCGCAGTGGGTGTAGCCGTAGGTGTAGGACCTATGCATTGTCTCTTGCCACATTGTGGAGGGCCCCATCACCATCACCATCTTTCGGCCCCCCACCCACAAAATCCACAACCTGGTCACAATCACCACGTGCATCCGGCCCATCAGCCACCACCTTCGCCAAGTCCCCACTTAAATCATCAGCTGAGCCATCATCAGTTGACAGTTAACATTAACCATCTGAGTCATCAGCAGCAACAGCAGCAACAAACCCAGCATCAGCAAGCACCGCCACAATATCGAGTCGTTACTGCAAATGCTAGTAAGTACAAGAACAACCAATGGAGAGCGAGGGCGAAATAAAGAAAACGAAGATTATATCGGAGGTTTTACAAATAATATCTTCCTTGATAGCAGATAATATATCAAAATACGAATATATTATCTTTTTTTTTATGAAATTACAAAACTGATTGAAAAAATATTCGAACGAAATACGTATCCTGCTTTTATATAGCTACAATGTACATGTATATTTATATGCATTTCAATCGCTGTAAAATATTTACATGTAATGAACTACCTGACTGAATAGTCTATTAAGAATTTAATGACTAGCTACATGTATCTATTGAGCAGTATTGTTTTGTAAATTAATTAATTTATAGTAAGGTAACTGCCCAACATTTAAAATATCTGATTTCAGTTTTACAAGTAACTATTGAGATAATTGAATTGTTATAATTAGGTATAATTATGGAAGTTGTACAAAGGTAAAACTAATAGTAATCAATACTTTTCCTGAGCGTATGCATGTTCTATTAGTGCAAGGATACTTCATTCAAAAATATGCCATTTTCATTCTTAAAACATCTAATAAAATTCTTCTATTGACGTCATTAAAAAAACAAATTACACATATTTAATAATAGATTCTTTGGTATTAATATTTACTAAAAATTCTTTTTCATTAATTTATATAAATTATTGAAATTAAAAAATAAGAGATTAAAATAATTAGAATAATGAAACAACTTATATAGATATGTGTAAGAAGAAAAGGATGTAACAGAACAAGGAAATCAAGTGTCCTTGAACCGATTACATCTGATAATGCACCATTCTATAGCTTATCAAAAGAAAACATCATAAACCAATTTCCGGCCTTCTATCTCGACTGAAAGACTAGTTACGGATTGAATTTGGAATATCCGTCTTCATCCTATTTTCCTATTTTGACCACTTTCCTATTTTGAGAGTAGCAACATATTAGCATGTCTATTAGCCTCAATTTTTTAGATATTTTTTGATAATGTATACCATAGTTTAAAAAATCGAACACCGATTTTTTCCAGAAATTTCGGGCAGAAACGTGATCAATACCATTAATTTTTGCATTTTTTTTAATGCAGTGAATATATTACGTTCATTCAACGATGTAGTGAAAGAAGTGGTTAAGGTATTCGACTAGGAAATCTCTATGAAATCTTTTGTAGTTGGTTCGTATACAAATTTAAGTTCGTTTTATAACATTAATTCATTTTTATTTAACAACTACATAAAAATAAATGATACTTAACTTAAAACAAAATGTTTTATCGTACAATGTTGTGTGTCACCTTGATGGCTTATGATAAAGACAATTTGTAATATCCTGAGTTCTGATTTTTATGTACATTTTATAAAATACTTATAAATACTTTTAAAGTATTTTTAGGACATTTGCAAGTGAATAACATTTATTATCAGGTAACTAACAATTGAAAAAAATTAGCATAAAAAATTGAATTTCCGTGAAACTATGACAAAAAGAAGTTCATACAGAAACATTTCACAGTCGAATATTTTAACCATAACCGCTTCACGGTTGAAACGATGATTAATACCCCAGAAGATAAGGGACATACAGGTCAAAAAGAAAGGGTTTCTGTTCTTTTTAACTACAGTGCACCTTGCCAAAAGACCTGAAAAAGATACAGGATAATAGTTATGGTAACATATCGCTACTATAGAAATAAAATAGTGGTCACTCTAAAAATTCTATACAAAATCTATATTTTTCAGCATTTTTTTACGTTTTTCATTTTTTGCATTTGGGATTTGCAACGAAAAAATCTAAAAAAATTCTCTAACAAGCCAACATTTTGCATGCTATTAAACAGGGAAAACAGCATAAAAACGAATAATCCGAATTCACCCAGTAACTATCCTTCCAGTCGAAATAGAAGTCGAAAATTGGTATACAATGTTCCCTTTTGGTAAGCCATCGAATGGTGCATTACCAACTAAAATCAGTTCAAGGGCACTTTAGACTCACATATCCTACTCTAACCTTTATACTTCTAATTTATAATACCTACAAAAATATAATGTGAAGGTATTTTCCTTCTCCCCTTTATTTGTTGATCACTGCTTAATTATACATTTAGCATACTTTTATTTACTGATTATGCAATAAATTTTAACCATATTGATAACTTAAGCATCGTCGTACAATAAATTCTCGGAATATATCAAAGAAGATTAGATAGCAGCGTAAGATTAAATTGTTTAAAATTTTCTTGATGTTTAGTGAACGATTTTTTCAACATTCTTAATCACCTTTTTCTACTAGAAAGATAAATCTTTAACTTTAAAATTTAATAATCATGGATAGCAAATAATATACAAATTTTACTTTTTGAAAAGTATTAAATGAAAAAACTTGATGCTGGAAAGGTCTTTCATACTACTATCTCATACTACTACTATTACTATTTCATAATACTATAAAAATATAAGGACATAAATATGTATTTAACTTCTGTCTTATAGTCGTCTATTTATCGTTCGTTTATCATCTTCTTAGAACTTCACTTAGTAAACAAGTTAGGAATAGATACTATGTTCTTACTACAGTCGCGTTAGTCATTTATTTGCATGTACATATTTCGTCCAAGCAAACTCTATCTTCATTTGCTCCATCATGGACATACTTTTTCGTGACCAATGGAAGCATTTTTTCAAATCTTGACCTCATTTGTTTATTTATCCTTACTTTTAGTTACTTATTTACTCAAACAGCTTTTATCATTTACTCCAGTTAAGCTTTAATATTTTTAAAATCCACTCAACCACATATTTAATACAATTTTCATTGATTTGCAATCTTTCATGTTTCTCCATTTTTATCCGAATCGCTAAATTTTTTATTTTGTATGACATTGCATACGTATAAATATGTGTTCTGTGTGTAACACCGCGCATCTATATATATGGAAAGAGATGTACATACATGAAGCCCGTTATTTTCGAGCATACTGGAGGTAGTTAATTTGACCTGGTGCCCTATCTGTCAGAAGTAGAATCGTTTGCATCTATTTGTAGATACACGGCTAAGCTCGATTTATACCACACAGTGATTACAAAAATTAATTTATGATATTTTCACTTATAACGAAAAGTATATTTTTCATTTAATTTACGCTAATATCTTATATGAGTTTTGTTTTATGGAACCAATCCAATTCCATCAAATCGAATTCCTAGTAACTTCAGTGTAAATTGCTATAAATGCTAAAAATTGAATATGCATTTTTTTTGTTAGTTTCTTTAACGTGAAATAAATTTTGTTTCAAAATTTTAAATAGTTAAAATCTTCCCGTCAAGGCAGGTATTTAAGAAAACTTGATTAATAAATCACTCGTAATTTACGATTGATTACTGTATCGATATACATATCGAATAGTTAGTATTTAGGTTAGTCCTTAGCGCCCCTGGGCGGCATTGTAGACAATTCACGATATAGGTCAATCGATAAAATGCTTTCTACCTTATACAGTCGCGAAGGTATGTTCGATTCTTTCCTCTTCCACTCTTGTATGACATGTCTCGCCGTGATGACGCCAACGTACTATGATTTCATGAAATTCTTGCGTTTTAAGAATTTTGAAGTTTATACATTATCAGTATTTTGTTCATTTCAAGTACAATTAATTATTTTACTTATCATATATCATTTTTTCTCTAAGTTAAATATATGTTATTGAATATATATACATATACTGTTATTAATAGCTTCTAGTAAATAAATAAAATAACATGCATTTATATGTACAATGATATATCAATGAAAATTTTTGTACTACAACTGTTATATTCTATTTTCATGAATCTGAAAAATGTTTGGGGTTTTTTCTTGAAAAAAAGTTACAGCATAATATTTTATAGATATCTATAATAATTAAAAAAATTTGTGTCTATTATATCTATTTCTATAATTTTTATCATATCACTTTAGTCAGTACCGATTCTTGAAAGATTACATTTGAATCCATACATAAAGGAAATTTATTTTCTAATACACGGTAGTAACTAATAACGAGCAACAATATTAGTATTAATCAATCATGTCAATAATATGAATGAGCGACTGTTTAAAAAATGAATTATATAATATTACTTCAGATATTTTGTACGAATTGTAGCTATTTTTCTTATCGCGTTTAATCTACTATTTAAGTTAATAATAGCATTTCGTTTGTAAAGTTCAATATTTAAGGGATGAGATGCGAACTGAAAGCAGTTTCCTCAAAATTCGAAAGTCAAAGGACTCATTGCGATAGTACGTTTTACTTTTCGATAATATTCTTCCAACATTAAAAGATCTTGTTTTTATGATTATCGTTTAAGTGTATTACTATTCTTATGTTGGCCAACCACATGGCTGAAGTGTGGTCGTTCTAACCTCACTTTTCTTTTCATATACGTTATCTTATGTGTAATGCTGATTTCTCCTTATATTTAAGTTCCCCGAATTGTTTTCAGTTTACCTCGCTTGGCCGTATAGCGAAAATCAAATTTAATGCGTGTGTGTGTGCGCGCGCGCGCGTGTGTGTAAGAGCGAGGGGGAGAAGAAAGCGCGCGTACGTGTGCGTGCGCGCGCGAATGAGAGAGAGAAGGAATTGGCACCGGAAATGACGTATTGCATTCTGGATTGCATTTTCCAGGCCATGTTCTTTCACTCTGTTGATATATATATATATATGTTGTCTTAGATCGCCGATTATTAAACCTACGGGAATACATACATATCTATTTATCAATATTTGTATGAATAAATAAGATTATCAATTCTACAATTTTTTCAATATGAATGGATAATGTTAGAGAATATGACAAATTATTTTTAATTCGCATATAACATAAATAAAAATTTATCAATCATAGAGTTTATTCGAATATATGTAAACTACTACTACAGATAAAACAACCGTATTACAGTTCAATGTGAAACGTCTTCTAATCTTCTAAAAAAAGTAATTTACAGTAAGTGATATAAAAAAGGATACAACTCTCTTTTCATTCTATTAGAGGACGATAAATTAATGAACTTACTTTATTAAAATACGATCGATATATTACCTTTTTCGGTACAAATAAGTCCAATATGTATGACATGAAGTTGTGAATTTCTTTGCTATTATATTTATATATAATTTATTTGCTATTATATAATGGATATTAAATTTAATTTGTATATTTTCACGGTGCGGTAGTTAATACGTTCCTGGTGATGGAGTTCGGCCTCGCCCCCCTTTTGTAGCAATCAATGTATTCATGGGACTACAGATAGCAGCACTGCTTCGAGCCCTGTCCACATGTGCAAAGATGGCCGTTCGCGAGGCCGTCTTCTCGGTTTCTTTGCTCACGTTACAACCTTATTGTTACTTTATTGTTCTTTCATTATAAAAAATTCGCTTGTACGAATAAACATAGTATTTCCGTGATAAAACACGATAACCAGCTTTGTTCCGATTTTCAACGGTGAGCGCTCAAATATCCATATTTTTTCCTTCATTTATCTCTCTATGTCCTTAACGTATTTTCTCGTCATAAAGTCGTAGCATGTGGTGATAAAGTTTTTCCATGTTTTTGTGAAAATGCATATACCTTATGCGTAATTCTTATTGTAAGTACGTAGAGTCTTTTAGGGGCAATAATTGTAATCTGTTTGATGTTTTGATAATACATATGCATAATCAATCATACTGTATCTCTTAGACGATGACGACAACGACGACATGTCAAGCGATGTCATGCAATTCCACGCATAATCGCTTTCACGAGTAATTCATTTAAAGGCAGAATGGCGAATATAGTATGGTAGGATAATACCGCGCATATACAAACTTGAGTGTATAATTATCTGTTTTCTCTTCTTTTCTTTTTTCTTGTTTATATTACGAAACCAGATATATATATATTTAATAGCTAAATGATAAAATGATAATAATGAAATTCTTGTTACATTGTAGCAATTAGCGATATCACTTTTTTTTAGGAGTCATTGTATGACCCTGTGTACGTGAAAAACGATGCTCGACTATAATTTAGATAGGAAAATAAATTATTTTTTGTTCCCGTACATTAATTGTGCATAATAATCCCGTATAATAATGATGCATGTAAGAAACCCATTGCATTTCATAAGATTGTTGAAACAATAGATTCTCATTAACAGAAAATTAATATCTGTTTTATATGCCTAGATAGTTTCTCAGAAATATGTTTCACATTATATAAATAAATGCTTTGACTTTACAGTACAATATAAAGTATTTGACGGATATGTGTTAAATTATCTATTTGTGATCTTCGTAAAAGAGTCACAAACATAAATTTTGATTTTCATTTAAAGGAAATTAAGTTTGTTTTTTACACATATGGTAACAGTTAAATTTCGTTTTCCCTTAAAGCAATTAGTATAACAACATAAATATGAAAATGCATGAAGCATTTAAACATTTTTAGGTGTACATATGAAAATACAAGCCATAATAATAGCAATAACCTTGTTAGAGATAAGTTTAATGTTTATTTATATTATTTATCTATAAAATTCAATTATTCTTTATATTTAAATTTTTCAGGTATTTCAAACAATGTCTAATAGTTTTTTTATTTTGGATTTCAGGATCAGATTTTCATGTGTCTGGTCAAAATTACGGCACCCAACCAGGGGGCCAGGTGGGTGGGGGAGGGGGTAGTGTAGGAGTACCTGGGGGCAGAGGACCTCCACCACTCGGTGGCTTACAGTCCATTGGACAATCAGCAGCAGGTATTCCACCAGGAGGTCCTGCTGGAGGGCAAGCACCACCACAAACCCCGGCACCCGGGGTACAATCGCAACCGCCGCAAGGTCCGGCTCCAACTACAACACCTCCCGTACATACTCCATCACCGCAGGAAATGGGAAAGCAGGCCCATTTGCAACCCCAACCACAACCTCTATCACAAGTATATGGGCCAACGCAAACGAGGCCAACTTCCCAAGTACGAGGAAATTGTTAAGAAAAAAATATTGTTTATGAGAACTTTCATTATTATGTATTAACTATATAAATTTGTATATTACATATTAATGTTTATAAAAAGTATTAGAAATATTTAAAATATATTGTAAATTTTATTTATGTATTTGTAATATAGTATATTATAAGCGATAATAAATTTTACTTATTAATTGCATTATCAATTTCAGGGTTATTATCAAGGTCCCAGGCCGCAACAGCCAAGAGGCATTAGTCACAGAGGGGGTCAAGGGGGTACTAGTGCACAAGTTGTGGGAATGTCTGGAGTTGGTGGAAGTGGAGGTCAACCAACTGCAATTTATCATACAAGTGGTTTGCCAGTTCAAACTGGAGCAATATACCAAGTCCCTCATCAGATCCCACATCAGCAATCCTTATATACAATGAACAATCAAATGCCCCTTCAGGTAGTAGTTAAGTACTGTTGATTTTATATATTTATCGTCATGCATCGTTCATTTCATTTGTGTCATCAAAAGAATAGTTTCTTACAAAAGTTTATTGTATTTAAGTGTTATTTTGCAATTAAAGTTTATTCTCTTTTCTTCTAAACATATCATTACTTGCTTGTAAAATGCTATCATATTCATCATTTTTATTGATAATGACTATAAATGTAATAAATATTTTATAATTTTAGTTTGGTGGTCCGCCACAAAGGCATCCGACACATCAAAATCAATCATATTTCCAACCATTTCAACATAATGCCATTCTAACACAGAGTATGTTTGGATATGGTGCACCTGCACCAACTCCTCAACCTTGTAAGTAACACAAAACTGTAAAGATTAAAGATAAATTTGATCAATTATATGTTCCTTTATAGATTACTGGCCTACAGGCCAACCAAATACACCACTAAGTTTAAGTAGAGCAGGTGCAAGCGCTGTCACTGGTGGGGCTCAACATGTTGCAGGCCCGCTGGCCGGTGCCCAAGGAGCCCCAGTAGTACCACAAGGTACACTTCAGCAACCTACGCAACAGGCTCAGCCTTTACCCCCAATGGGTATATCTCTTTCTCAGACTGGTAAGTTGCAAAATGAACATAACATATTTCAATATAAATTGCATTATCTAGATTGTTAGGTTATGTTAATGGTAATTGCCAAGAAGTAGATTTTTTGGAAAGAAAACGATATAATGTAATAAAATAAGTAGTATTTGTTAAAACGTATAAAATTGAAATTATATAAATTAAGAACAACCATATATAAATTTGTTGTTAGCTATCATTAGAATATGTTAACAAATGATTTCAATGTTTTAAATAAAATTGAATATAATGTATATATACACAAATACATATATATATGTAATATTGTGTTCAACATTTGCAAAGAAATATTATATCTTAAATTTGAGAAATCCCAATTTCAACAAAAATCACTATTTTATTTTATTTTATTTAAGAACTAAATTTCTCTGATCACTTACCGCGATTGTATAAAATATTTATGGTATAGGAAATTTTATTTATGACTCAGGGATTCAAATCGCAACTTCAAACTTTTAAAACCTATTAAGTTTAGAGATTTTCTGATAAATTTAGGTAGAGATTCAGGTAGAAATTCAGGTAGAGATTCAGGTAGAAATTCAGATAGAGATTCAGGTAGATTTCACAAGCCTTAAGGACAGTTACGTACTTTGTCTTCTAAGATATTTGAAGTGAAACTACTGAGTAATGTATGTTAATAATAACATGTACAAAATATATGGTGGTAAGTTATTTGTTGGATAAATATGAAAGTATAAGAAGTAATATTATATATAAGATGGGAATGTAACAATTATTGCATTATATACAAAAACTGAAAATGCTAATAACAAATGTTAATATTTGAATAATTCAACATTAATTGATTAATCTATTAGGTCTTTGTATATATTGTGAATCATGTATTTTGTTATTTAAAGATATGTACTCAGGTCATAATGGTGGTGCAACAAGTGCATCAAATAGTACGACAAAATCTCGGAAACCAAGAGGACAAAATGCTATTACTGATATCGTAGATCCAACAACTGGTAAAAATATAAGTCATGAAATCTACAAAGATAATGAAACTATTCAAAGTGGTGAATCCAGCAATCGTGAAACACCTCAGCCACAAGTGAGTAATATTATTATATTAATACAATAACAATTGACTATAAGAGTTTTATATTTAAAAGAAGATAAATCATATTAAATATAAATAAAACGCAAATGCTGGTGTTCTAATTTTTATATTTATACTAATATTATTTTTATAATAATAACTTCTAGAATGAATGTGATGTTTTATTATACTCTTATAGTCAGTTGTTTACATTATTAATATCTGTACCCAAAAGCCATGATCATTAAAGTATTTTTAAGATATTTTTATTTCGGACAATTAGAATATTATATGAAAATTTTTATTACTCTTTCTATGTTACTCCTATTACTAGATTTTGCATTTGTGATAGAATTTTAGTAGTACTAAATTTACGTCGATATAAAAAATTTGAATGAATTGATTAAGCCAGTTTTAACTGCAGTTAACTCTTATAAGAATAGAATTAATTTTTATCTGGATTAGGTATATTATTATGTAGATACGTTATTTACATACAGTTTTTTGTAATTCTGCTTATAGTTTGCAAACCATGGCTGAGGGGTTACAGAGGTATAAAATATATTGAATGTTTCTTTTATTTCGTTTAGTACATTTGGTTTTATTTCTCATTCTATGATTTAAGTTTGGAGCCAGTTTTTAGTTGTCAAGCATAATCTTTATCTGATTGCTATGTATCATTGTCTATCACGCAGAATTGGTGATTGTTACAGAATAATGACGTCGAAGTGCAAGCCGACTTTGCAGCCCGGGTTGCAAAAACACTTGTGAAAGTCGCGACCGAAGAGTCCAGTTCCGACTCGACGGTACCGACTTGTGTACCAAACACATCTACAACTCAAAATGTAACACAAAGTTTATCTAATTCTCAAAAAAATTCTACTAATGATGTGAATAATCAGTGTAGTACCAGTTCACCTACAACACAAAATGTACCTAACGTAACCGCGTTATGTAGTCAATCGTTAGGTACCACTAGTAACGTGTCTCAAATAGACTCTTGTGCAATGAAAACAGAGTCGAAACCATTACAAATTTCTGTGAAGGAATTTCAACCTCGAAGCGATTCGAAAAGTGTGGTCATTGAGGAACCACCATTAGCTATATCGCGTAACGTAAACAAGGATGATATTTCTGCGCAGTTACCCGCAATGATTGTAACTGAAGTTGAAGTGAAGAGTACGAGTGCCACACCTATTATAACACAGACGTCAGTTCCCATTGTAACTATACCAAGTACGAACGTTCCGGAGGTCCCTAAACCGTCCACCACTGCCCCAAGTGCTAACCCTGTTCCTGCCAGAGAACCGTTCCCTAATTTATCCAATAAAAATTCATCGAGTTCACCGCCTAGAAGAAAATCTCAGACTCACACCCACAATCAATCTACTGCTGCTGCTGCTATTCCTACTGCTGCAACTGAGTTGCCTTCGAGTGCCAAAGAACAAAAAGATAAAAAGACGAGGGAAAAGAGTCTTAGTTCTAGAGGTACTACTCCTACACCTGCTCATAATCAAACAGATCATCACTTGAAAACCAATGGAGATGCATCTGGTGATAAACCAGAATCCGATCCTGCTCGAACTGAAGTTCAACAACAAAAATCATCTGATGGTAAGTTTTTGCAAACTTCTAAGTTTTCATTTGTTTTATCAGTTATTTTTCTGTTTGCTATTGTAATACATAATTCATGGTAACATAGTTAGAGTAATATGTGATATTGCAATAATAATGCTCAAGTAAGGGATATTATATTATATTTATTATTATATTTAAATTTTTTGGTTGATATTTGAGCAATATTATATAAGAAAGACATTTAAATTAACAAAATGTAGATAACATATTTTATCTATATAGGATAAAAAGTTAAAAAAATTTAAATTTTTTATGATTTAATATTACTATTTTTCTTGAAAGGAAAGATAGATATTTTTATGAATTTATTTGGTATATATCAAACATATACTGTAGTATGTATAGCCATATTTTGAATTTGTAATGATTATTAAATATTGCAATTTTTTAATTTATGTGAGGCACATTTGCTAATGTTTTACTGAAAATATTTCTTTCTTTTTCCCTTTTTTATTCAAAATATTCGTAATATATGAACATATACATTATTGCTTACATTACATTTTTCTTACATATAGTAGATTTATTTTTTTGTATAGACATTTCTTATTTGATTTACAATATTATTGCTAGTTGTGCTCGTGATCGTTAATCATTCTGTATATATCCTGTACTCATATATTGCAATAATGATTTTTCGAGAGAATACGATATTTTTATATACATATCAAAATTAGAGTTATAGGTTAAGACTTCCGATATATCTACATAGTTTCTCTTCGTTTTTCTCATATCACTATAATTTGAACTTTGCTTCTGTGAATAGCTTGAATAATCATCATTGCCCATAAGTTTACATATTAATTGTTATGAACTAGTAATACAGTTAATGTTCATGTTAAGTCATGGTATATAATGTGCTTACCCGCGAAGATATTTTCAAATAGGCATACTTACAACATATATATCACACGTGTAAAGGAAACGTATATCTTCAGTTACACACGTGGAAATAGATTTGAATATTTTGAAATTTTTCATTCTTTTTTACAAAATGTAATGTACCCATGAATGAAACGTCGTGTGATTACGTTATTTAAAAATATCTTTAAAAAGAAGGGTTGTTGAATATTACTGTGATGTTACAATACGATTTAGTTTGATTCTAACCTAAAAGTTTTATAATTCCTTCTGCTTGCATCTAACTTAAACTTTGCAATTATGACGTAAATTATATTTTAAATAATACATTAATTTCGTATTCATTTCAATATACATTAAAGCGCGAGTATGTATCGGTAAATATTTTTACACTTACACAAAGTAAACGATGCATTAAACGTTTCTCAAAATAGGTTATGCAAGGTGATACTTTTTCATGAAATTTAATATGGCACATTTAAGTAATTACATTATTGAAGTTGAAAGACATTCGAATATTCAAGCAAGTGAAGACACATTATTTAAAGCATACATCTCAAATTCATAATTGAAACGATCGAATAGTGCTCTAAGACAAAAATTTCTTAAAAACAATAATATTTGGATCATAATAATGATCTAAGTGTAGAGATTAATTTTTAAAGTAGTTCTATTATAAAACATTAATTTATATTGTAAAGTGGAATAAAAGTACAGGGATGTCAAATTAATTCTGTTATAGATATTTTTTAAAAATGGGAACAAAAAGAAGGTTAAGTTTTCGTTATTTGTATGGAGGAAAATCGAGCAGAATATTTTTCCGTGTATTTGTCAAACCTTAACTTTATTACATGAATTCTTATTTCTCGGGGAAAAAACACGTTTTAGATACATGACATGGAAGGACTATAGTGACGATAGATGCATTGTCCATGAGATTAAAATTTTTATTTTTTAATCGCACTAAATTAAATTCATTCATTTCAACCGAATTGTATTATACAAATTACAGATTTAATTATTCCTAGTAATTTTTAAAAATTTGAAAATATTATGCATGTTTCTAATGTGAACGGATCATTTTTCAATGATTGAAATGCAAGGTATATATAAAACTCCGAAGGGAGCTTCGAACCAATCTGTGACATCATACGACGAAACGGCGCGAAATATACCGAAGGTACACGAACATCGGCGATTGTGTTGCTGGAGGGAGGTTCCCGACTTGTTTCCTCGTTGAACAACGGAGGTTCCTCCAGTAGCCAGCACGTGCTGTGCTAGCCGGCTGTATTTTTTACTCCGTTTTTCCCATTTCCCTTTTCCTTTTATAATTATTATTTTTTAATCAACAATTGTATATTCGTAGTTATACATAAGTATATATTTACATTCATACTACTTAGAAGGTTACTCATCTTTGAGCTTGTATATTTCATAACGTAACGAATACGCTTAATGTATTTGCGTCTTTACTATATCCCGTTCCTATATAAGGTTTCTTTTTTATCTTGCGATATTCTGTAGAATTTATACACGTAATTCTTTATTTAATTGTAACGAGCGCCCTTTACACGCATCGTCTTTCTTTTCCTTATAAAAATCTACGCGTTTCTATCTGAAAGTCCTTATGTGTACTGGCTTTAAAGGATACAGGTCTTATAGCATTCTTTTTTTACTTTTTTATTTTAAATTATTGTTACTGTGACAAAGTGATCAAGCGGATGCAACGACCACGGCAGAGGAATATCTTGATACAAAATGTATGTATAAATTATTTTGGTGCCTTAGAACAATTTATCAAGTTAACAGATATGGTTGCAATATAATACCTGCTTCTCGCAACGTGGTTCCGACATCTTGTATTCACAAACTTTCTGAAATGCGAGCTCCATCATAACTTCTAATACTCTTTTATTCTTACATATTTGTAATTGGTTTCACGTTTTTTGTAGTTTTTTCCCAAGTGTTATATTTATTCCTTAAAAAGAAAGTAAATCTTAAATCGTGGAAAATATATTTCGAAGCAGCAATTGTGTTCAAATATGGCTGCTTTTGACCTCACAAGACACATAGTGAATATCATATTTTAAGAGGTTTAAAATCATTATTATTTAGTACGGTTAAAAGTTGAAAAGGACATTTATTATAAAAGGAAATCGAAGTATTTAGTTATTTTATGGAAGTCTTCGTAATTTGGAATCTATAGTTAAATTTCGCCCATTACGCTTTAAACACGTGTTTCTGAAATGATTTAATATTCAAGCATTTTGCTTTTTATCCGTTACTTAAATTTATAGACTTGCATTTATTTAAAATTGGTTAATATATAATGCTTATTTTAGAGAATACAAGTATTGTCCACACAGTATTATTAACAGTAGAATCTACAAGTATTATTAACAGTAGTTTTGTTTCTACGTATCAGCTTGCGTAGCCATTTTGTGAACCGTTACAAAAGAGAACTACTCCATATTTGATCATCAGTTTCTATGTATGATAACTGAAATCATTAGATTCTTGAATTTGTTCAGTTTATTTCTGTTGTTCAGATATTTCTTTTATCGCACGTGAATAATTGCATTATGTTTAATAAGAATAACGTAAAGTAAATCATTCAAAAGTATTTCTCATACCGCATGAGCAGGCAAATTTTTATTAATTTTTAAAGATATTTGTTCATTGATACTATTTCGTAAGCAAAACCGAAAAAAATCCATTATTGGTCAGAGGCAGTAGCAGAGAAAGATACACATTTGGTCATTTAGAAATAGACATAACTACGGGGGAAATTATTGGGTGTGTCACCACTACTTCATTTATGGATGACTCTATTTTTTACTAGATATCCAGATTAATATTATAGCGTGAAATTAAACATAAAATACTAACTCAGTACAAGATTATTCCTCTTTCATTGAAGCTTTTATTACTGATTTCATTTTATAAAAAATTGTTTCATGTGTCGAAGTGGAGTAGCACCATTTTTGGGTATATGATAGTGAAAATTGTATTACTGTTCGGTCATTAAGTCGCATGAGGTCACGGCCACGCATGTATGGCGAGCTACATGCATGGTTTGAAGGTCTCTTAATGCCGTTTCACAAGAGCACGCGTCGTGCGTGTGCAAAAAATATCTTAAGACTTTCGGCGTCAGTGGCAACCTTGAGCGTTCACCAATCGGGTGAAAGGTTTCCACTGGTTAGAAAAATGGTCGTATGAATTGTATATATTTCCCATACAATAAAATTCAATAAATTAGTACATGATGCTAGAATTTCGTGAACAAATTGAATGACAATATACAATAAATTGAAAAATTTTCTTAATTTTATCAATATACAAGTTGCTATTTACTCGCCATAGTAATAATAAATTGCATCTCCTTAATGTTAAATATAAATTGCATAATTTTTAATTATAATTCTGTTTCTTAAAAATTATACAAATGAAATCGTTAAAGTGTCGTCTTCGAAGTATCGTCTTAAATTTTTAATTCTAGTTGACATTTCCAATTTCCGCCCAAATGGATAGTGAAGCATATGTTATGGTCAATTTTATATTCAGTATTATCTATAATTTTGTTATATTTCTGAATTAATATAATTTATTTGCATTGTTCGAATGTCCGATTCGGTAAATTTAGTGAATAATAAAATGGAACAAATTTCGCGTATACCTTTGACGATCATTCAGCGTTCTTTTTAGATATTGTTACCTCGACCTGCTTTTATAAAATCTTACTCAAGCTACTTTCATGCATCAAATTAACTGCTGTCTTATAGTAAAATACTTTGTTTTAAAAGCTACTGCTAAAGAATTGTACGTAGAAATGATTTTAAATGATTATTCGAAAATAATAAAATATTGTCTTTATTCTGCTTTCTTTTATTACTCAGGTATCTTATTTGATTTTGTTTTCCTTCGTTTGTTGCCCACATACAAGCATAATTCTTTATGTATACATACATACGGAAATTTCATTTCTAAACGGAATTATTTAGTATTATAAAGCTGGAAAATCGAGAGGTGTTGAGTTGTACTGAATAAGTTTGTCAAGATACGAATTATTCCTGTATTAAGAATGATTCATTAAAATTTTTTCGAAAGATTGTCATTTACTGCGTAGTCAACTAATTTAATTTTTTCTGTCGTGCAGTTATTCTAAAAACTTTATCGGAATATTAATAAGATAATTCGTGCATTTTCTTTCTAAATTTATATTTATTCATTTACGATGATAAATGTGCAACTTTTTATAATATATCACTCACTCTAACAATCATTCAAATCCATTAGAGTTTTTGTATTTATGGTTAGTCAAAGAAATGAAAAATCATGGATAATGATATCAAATATGAAATTGATCGTAATATATGTTTTATCATTGAGACTTAATGTATCTTCCAATAGAAGTTGTAGAAATTCTACTTTCGATACATTTCGGTTAAAGCAGTTCGCATGTCAGGTCAGGTTAGGTTATTAGGAAAGTCACTAATGCGCTTGCTCCGGCGCGCAACCGGCGAACAGAACTAATTTAAGAAATCCTATGTCGTGCCTGTCGGTTTGCACCAGTTCACAGGTTAAAATAGATGCGTGAAAATCGTGTAAGAAGAGCTTCCAAGGGAATTTTCGAAGTGTTACTATAGTTTTTTGAATAAACCGGACCGAAAAATCTGTATACGTCGATCTTTTCATTCCGAACTCATTTTTACCTGTATTTTTCATTTGCTGTTATTCGGAGAATTCCGTTACTATCGTACTCTAATTTTGACTTTCTTCTGTGCTCTATCTCCCGCTGTGAAAAGAGTAAAAAAGGAATTTAAAATGCGTTGTGCACAGTTGCTCGTTGTTACGCGTGTGATCATGGATCCATCTACCCCAGTTTTGGCAAGCTTTTGGCAGATTTATAAATAAATACTGATTCAGTGCAGCAGTAGCATACAAGCTGTTGAAACTCGAGCCGCACAAAGAGTTTTATGTTGCAAGAATGTGATTTGCAATAATATGTAATATGCTTCTAATATGGCAAGGACAGGCACACATTATGGCTTAAACATGCGTAAATAACAATATATCGTTGATTATTGATAATCGTGAAAATGAGTGACCGCAAAGTTAATGGTAACGCTCGTGTCAGCAGCAGCTCCCGATCAAGAAGTAATCGTCGGGGCTCCAGAGACCATGGTACATATTTAATTATATATTAATATAAAACGTGAAGTGAGTGTGTGATAACACATGTTAAAAGAGACTACTTCGCTACTTTCATGCTCATTTTCGTACTTCTATTTCAAATGTTACGGAAATGCTTCATATATGAGCCATGTAGAAGTCAAACCGATCAATTTCGTCCAGAAGAATCGTTTGCTTCTCGAAACATTAAATACTAATCCTTTATTTTAGTCTCGAAATTAAGAAATTTTCAAAAAATTGAGTTAATCAGTTTTTATTTTTTTTATTTCCGTAATCGCTCAAAAACTCACAAATTTAGGTTGATTTTAGAATTGGTAGATTTTAGAAAAGTTTCGATATATTACATTTATGACGCAATTTACTGATTTTATTGCATTAAAATTTTTGCTTTTAAATTATTTACTTAAAGGACGTGGTATCATCGAATATATTTAGTTCTTGTACGAGTAAATACACTTATTTTTAACAATATTATTTCGAGAATAACGAACCATTTTTCTGTTTCTTACTTCTTTGTGAAGGTATGACAAGATGATGTGGTAATGCAAATCATTAATTTTTACTCTAACATTCATAAATTTCTGTATACATTAATAAAAAAGTGAAATGTCACACTACGAAATGTACTGTGATCTGAGACTATAATTATCCTTGGCTTGTAGCCGAAATACTCACTTTTCTTTACAGCTGCATCACTCGGTAGTGATATCAATGTAATAATACTTTTGATGACTATTTGCGATTCGATCATGCGAATAAATATATACTTTTTCGTTAAAATTTCTTATTGTATAAAGTTTTGTACAAGTTTTAGTAATTTGTTACGAGAATTCTATTACATTAATAATTATATTAATTTTAATTATTATATGTAATATGGTTTCTGTTTGTCAGGTAAAGCTATGCAGAAGCAGAAGAGTAAAAACAGGCTCAAACCCCGTGAACTTAATCGGAAAGGAGCGGAGAAAGAAGGTACAGATATGGATGCTTTCGTAAACACGGTACCTCCGGCGAAACCTGAAATAAAACAAGACAACAAAGATCCTTTAACACCGAAGGACGGTAATAAGGAAGGAAATCGTGAAATTACGAAAGAAAATAAGGAAAAAGATAATTACGAATCAAAAAAAGAGAAGGAAGCTACTTCCGATCATACAAAGGAAAGGGCGGAGAAACAAACACCCGTGACACCAGATAGCCTAAAAGAAAGTATTCTCATACAAACACCTGCTATAGAAAAACTGCCAAGCAACAAAGAAACTATAAAGGAATCTTCCCCTAATATAGAGGATAATAATAAATCGAACGCATGTAATATGCAATCAAAATCAGTTCCTAACGATGTTGTTGATCACGTGAAAGTTAAAGAAGAGTCCGATGTAGAAGCAATAGTAGCACAAAAGAATGAAGAGAACTCGAAGGTTTCAGCCATTCGAACGGCTAACGAAGAGAAGCCGCAAACATCTCCGGTTATTGAAAAAACAACCGAAAGCGAAGCTCCGGTTCAAACTGAAATCACATCGGTTACGAATCAAATACAATTGAAATATAAATATAAGGAAGACCAATGGAGCCCTATAAATAAAAGCGGTAAAAAGATTTACGATCGTGAGTTTTTAATGAAACTACAGGATGATCCCAATAGTAAAATCAAACCGTCTAATTTACCAGATTTGGACGTTGTTTTGAAAGATAGTTCAAAGGTATTGCATAAAAATGATTATTCCTATTTCCTATTATTATTATAAATACATATGATATATAAAATGATAATTCTTATAGGCAAGGAATAATGTTGATGTTAGGCCATTTAAAGAAACAAATATGAATAGACACGATGTTTTATTCCCTGGATTTATAAAACCAATACTTACACGAGTGGTAAGTTGGAAAAGTTGAAATAGGTCGAATTGGAATGATTAGTAAGTGATGTATTATAAATGGAAAAGTAGTGGACTGAAATTCCTTGATAGAGAATATTTTTTCTGATATGTGCATTTTATTGTACATTAGATCACCATGAATGTTAACATGTTGATATAATGTATTTATCTCTATTTAGCCACCACCGAATCGGAAGAGCCATCCAGGGAAATCATCGAAACCAACTAAGCCAAATGTTATTCATGTATCGTTATCCTTGAGGGAAGATGTGAAATTAAGGGAAACTGAAAATGCATGGAAGCCAACAAGATTGAAAAATTTGAATCTTAGTGAAGAAGAGACTAAAACTGAAGCTCTTTACAAGAGAGTTAGAAGTGTACTAAATAAACTCACACCGCAGAAATTTAATACTTTAGTCGATCAGGTTCGTACATTAACCATCGACACTCCGGAACGACTGCAGGGCGTCATCAATTTAGTCTTCGAAAAGGTAAATTTATTTATTGAATGTCTGGAATAATTATGTAATACTTAGTTATGTATAATTTAATTTAATAACTTTTAGGCTGTGGATGAACCAAGCTTTTCTGTAGCATATGCATTGATGTGTAAAGAACTTGCTGTAATGGAAGTCTCAGGTTCAGACAAGAATTCAGACAAACAAGAGTGCTCATATACCTTCAAGAAACTCATTATTAATCGTTGTCAAAAGGAATTCGAAAGAAATCCAGTAAACGAGGTGGCAAGAGCTGCTAAGCTTAAAGAAATAGAAGAATGTACTGATCCTGTAAGTCTAATCAATAAATGTTTCTGTATTGTATTGTATTGTACATTTTTATATTTTTATTATCATACAATTTTTTTACATTTAAAATTAGGAAAAGAAAAAAGATCTGCAGTTACAATTTGAAGAAGAAGAACGTAGGACGCGTATAAAATCAGTAGGAAATATACGGTAAAAAAAACATAAATGTAACCTAAAATATGCAGTTATCTTGTAAATGCATTACATTACCTCTCAATGCATAGATATACATAATGTAATATACATTATAATATTTGTTGATATATTTTCTATTTTTCATGCTACATTTCTTACTCTTTTGTTCTGTAGATTTATTGGTGAATTGTACAAACAAGGGATGTTAACAACTAAAATCATGCATCGTTGCATAAAGGAGCTGTTAATTCAGAGTGATGAAGATAGTCTTGAATGTTTGTGCAAGTTGTTAACAACAGTCGGAAAAGATTTAGAGTCAAAAGTGTCTGCAGAAGTAACTTTGTTTTATATTATAATTAATAAAAAGTATTCAGTTCGTTACTAAAGAGAAGATAATAATTTATTCCCTGTTTATTAGGAAATGCAAGATTATTTCAATAAAATGCAAGATATCGTTGCACGGCGAGGGCATGGAAAAATTAGCTCTAGAATTCGTTTTATGCTACAAGATGTAATAGATTTAAGAGCAAATAGTTGGATTCCAAGGAGAGATGATAGCAATCCTAAAACAATAGATCAAATTCAAAAAGAAGCAGATTCTGAAAGATTAGATAGCCAATTAAGTAACACTCCTTTGAGTACACCTCGAAAAGATGAACGTACTAGTGATAGAAAAAGGAATCGTAAGTATTTAGTCAGTGTAATATCTGAATTAATAACACTGTAACAATATAAATATAAATTATAAATAAATTCATATTTTATAAATGGAGAACACTTTCATAATGCAGCAGCATGATGATATTACACATTTTTTGCCAGACTAGAGTTTCTGATAAGAATGATTGTATTGTGTATTCTGACAACTTTCATCTAATTGTTCACATTATTATATCTCTTATAAATAAATATATATAGTATGTTATTCAATCGATAATGCATTATAATGTAGGTGGTGTTGGTCCCACTGATGATGGTGGTTGGAGTCAACCTGTTGTCAGAACAAGGCAACCATATTCTGTTGAGACAGCTAAGCTTAAAAATAAACCTGTAAGCATTTGTATTAGTCAAACTTCAATAATAATTATGAAAGACTTCTAGTCACGAGTACAGCGAAAATGAACAATAACAAGTAAATATTCATCATTTTTATTTTAGCCTCCAATGGATGATTTACAATTAGGAAGCAGAAATATGTATATGTGGAAAACACCTTCGAATTGTGGCTCAAAGGCAATAAATTCAAATAAATTTGCATGCTTAGAAAATGTATCGAACTTAGATCAAGATAAACGAATGACGTCTCCACAACTCTCTGGGTAAGAGAGTAATTGTTTTTATGATTATTATATTTCTTGCTGCTCAATATTTAATAAAATAGATGTGATGAAATATAAATTGCTAGGCTAGAGATTCTGATATGAAGTATGACTTTAAAAATATCCTGAATATTTTTCTAATAATCGTATATAGGGTGTACAGAATAATCTGAATAATTAATATTATAACCTCATTTATTTTTAGATCAAGGTCTACTGGACCAAGAGAGTATGGCCGTGACTACAAACCTTCCTATGGTATGTCTATTATATGTTAGATAATAAGAGAATTAAATAATTTGTTGAATTTTTTTAAGCAAAAAATTATGAAACGTATGATGACAAATTTTTTATTTTTGAAAAGTAGAACTTAATGTTGTTAGCCAAAAGGATTCTGATATTTTAAAAAATACATTTCACATTTATTTTGTTCATATCATTTAAATGTAAGAAAATTTTATATTTTCATTATTATAGATGGTAGGAGTTCACGCAATGGTAGTCATCAATTAAGCAGTTCGTCATCGAGTAGAGAGAATACGTTATTAGATAATTCACAAAGTCAAAATGTTTCTATGCCACCGCCATCGTTAAAGTCGTCCTCGCAATCTACCTCTAGCAGTCATAAACCTCAGATGTCAGAAGAAGAATTTATGAAAACGTTAAACAAAATAATGAAAGACTATCTCAAAAATCCTATAATTGAAGTGAGTTTTTGTTATATTCATATTCTATGTTTATATAGTTATTATATCATAGTATTAATTGATCTCCTTAGTTGATAATATTGTGATTATTAACATTAGCACGCTCCTTAGATCCATCTCTGCTTTCTACTAGGAGATGCTTGAGTCATTAGTGTGCTAAATTATGCAATACCTTCCTTCTGATCTTCTTAAACAGTGTTATAAATTAGCTATAATGCTATATTTATATAAATAATTGCTTGAGTGATCAGTAGGTGGACACACCATTTTATTTAAAAAATCCATCCTAATAAAATACAATTTATTTAAATATCTGTTATAATTGGAATTCTTTATTTTATAGAAAGTTTCGTTGGCTATTCAACAGAACTTCGATAGCACATTAACAAAATTCATACGTGAATTGATCAACTTTGTTCTTGAAAAATCACCTCTCGACAGAGAATGCATATCGTATCTTTTGTCGCATTTAATTACTCAAAAAATTTTACCTATATCGCATCTAAGAAACGGGTAAGTTATTTTGTGCGTATGTATGTCTATAATGGTATTTGATGCACTAAATAAGATCACTTTTTGATTAAATCTTTTGTATAAATGACGAAATATTTATGCAGAGAAAAAGGTGTTGAATAATAAATACAAAGCCAAAAGGATACTGATTAAAAATTTTAGTATAAAAATTCTAAATGTGTGTTTTTTCGGTAAAACTAATCGCAATTACCTTTTTAGATTTATTGAAATATTGGAACTAGTTGATGATCTTGTACTCGATATACCCAAAGTTTGGTTATATCTAGCAGAGATATTATGTAAGTAATAACATTAAAACTTTTTATGTTTAAAGGTAACTGTTATTTATGATGATTATTCTTTACCATAGAGTTTCCATGCGGGAATTTTAGCTCAACAGGACTGAAAACAATGACAAAAAATGCTATTTATGCCAAAAGGAAATTAGTATTATGATATTTATTTCTTTTTACAGCACATCCAATAGAAGAGGAGATAGTCCCCCTAACTGAGTTGAAACCTATATTTGATAGTTTAAGAAATCGGGGATATGTAGGCAAATTCCTTGGGGAATTATTATCGAAAATATCCCGAGATAAAGGACATAAGTGGGTTGCAGATAAATGGGACCAAAGTGGACTTAAGTTGAATAATGTAATTGATACGGAACTTGAAGAAGTTGACAAAATCATTAAAGATTACGTAAGTTGCCGTTAAAATTATTATTAAATGTTATTTAAAAGTAACGAGGATTAAGAATAATGTTATTGTTTATAGAACTTGGAGTTCTGCACTGGTGATTATAATAGTGCCAAAAGCTCAACTAGTAATCAACCCACAATGCAGCAAATTCATGATGAACTTAGAAGACTCATGAAAGAAAGTAGTTTCGATGAAATTTGTGGGTGGATAATAGTAAGTATTTTGAATTTAATTGTATATTATTTTACAAAATATTAAACAGTTACACTTTATTCATTGGTCATTACAGATACATGTAGGTAATCGAGTCAAAGAAATTGAGTTTATTCGGATATTAACGACTGCTATTTTAGAGACGTCCATGGGTACGTTTTGCTATTTTATATTTCTTCTTTAACATTTTTTAGCGACTATAATTGTTTGTGTGCTTTTTTATTGTTATTACTAGAACCAGTTAACAACAGATGGTGTTTAAACAGCGAAGCTTTTATTAATTTACAACAATTAATTCGCCGATTCGTCGATGCAAATGAATCTTTAGAATTGCAGTGTCTTTATGCAATCCAACTTCATTTGCACAATCTACAATATCCACACGGTAAGATACAAGAATGTTAAATGTTGTTCTCTATAATAGAAAGTTAGCTCTAATTATAAAAAATTTTTACCTGCAGGGACTCTCTTCAATATTATGACAAATTTGTCAGATTATAATATAATTTCAAGCGACGCGTTCCTAACGTGGAAAAAAAGTCCTGAACCAGCCCAGCGTGAATGGCATGGAGTTGCGACGATGGCGCTGACTTCGTTTTTCACTGGTTTACAAGAAGCTGATGATGCTTCCAGTGTAGAAGACGTATCAACTAGCGTCAGCCAAGACCGTTGTTGACGATACCGTGATCGAGTACATTATCGTCTGTTAAAAAGACTTAAATACATGTTTCCTCGTTAAAAAAAACTACGCGAAGTGAAATCAAATTGCAGTTTTTTAAAGAAAAACATCATATATATTGAAAAGAACACAAAAAGTGATAGGTGTGTGTGAGTGTAATATAGTATAGAACTTCAAAGAACAAGAAGTGAAAGATTATAAAGAAGGTTATCATACAAAAACGGACACAATGGCTGAGACCGCCGCTATACATAATGAAGATAAAGATTAATTATTAATTATGATACAAAAGTAAATGCAAGATAATTATTATATATAATTCATTGAAATGGTTTAAAGTTTAAATAAAGCAAAAAAAAAAAACAAACTCAAGAACATTATCGTATTTCTTATGTGTTGCGATATCACTGCAGCTTGTCAATCGCCCAATAAATTGGATATTACGTACAATTTTTCTTTACGCTTTATATGGGAAACTCGTAAAAGCTATATTCAATTTCATTAAACGATATTCGCAAAATAGCCGGTACATGCTGTGTACAAGGTAGATAAAAAATTAAAAATCACAAATGTGTATAAGTAGATCAATTTTAAGTAAATTATATTTGAGAAATATGCAAAAGAAAACTATTGATAACCAAGTCTGAAGCAAGGGCCACGATTCTTCCTATTATTATAACAAATATAACAGAATTACTAATTTATATCTTGCGAACTTACAATGTATTCAACTGTATGAAGAAAAATATACATTCATAACTAAAAATGAATGAAAATGAACGGCGAAGCATAACATTACGAACCATGCCGTGGTTCGGCGCGAAATGTTTCGTAATGCAAAATATGCTGAAACTAGAAATGAAAGGATACAAATGGTGTGCATATTGGCGCTACTATTTTTTAACACTAGTTATTTATGAACATTGAGAGCAGATTATAGTGCGTGGGATGATATGTCTGCATGAATCCAGGTGGCTGGGTGTCGTAGATAATTGTATAAATTTATTACACTAATTTAAAGTACAGTGTGAAAAATACATTTTTTGGGTATGATATTACACACATACGCGCGCGCGCGCGCCCACATACACACAATTATATTTATATATAATTATATATATATAACTTTATAGTGTTTGTGTGTGTGTGCGCGTGCGTGTGTGTATGTACATTTATATATAATACACAAAATGAAATAGGAAATTTGAATGCAATCATGAAAAATTTTCGTTTACTTTTAGAAAACACTACATTGTTTTTGTCTAATGTTTCTCGTATTGAATGTATTCTCCTTATTTAAGAAATTGTAATTATTAATTAATAATCAGATGTTCAAATTTGTTATTTGATTATTACATACTAGCAGAATTTGTCATTCATCATTTTTATAAAGTTTCTGCGTTGTTGAAGGGATAAAAGGTTACCACGTAGATATTTTATTCAACTCGCATTAAATACATATGTATGCGTAAAAATATGTTTATACATGTACATGTGTATGTAAACATACTATATAAAAAAATTATAGTTCTTGCTTCACAGAATGTCCATATTTCGTTCTTAAATTTTTATACGATATATACCCTTCACCATCGTCAGTTCATTATATGTTTATTTCTTTCATCCCATCTTATAATTACACTATACAATCTACTTGTATTCAAAATTCTTTATTTCTGTTGGATAATCCAAAATTAATTGCAGAACGTTGAAAAATTTCTTTTATGTTTTTTGTGAATTATATAATAGAAAATTTCAAAGTATAAAGCGCAGCATTTTTTTGAACATGACAAAATCAAAGGAGATATGAAGGATGAGACTGTAGGGAAGGTTACATACATCACTATTACTTTTTTCACACTGTAAAAATGAGGCATACATGAAATACAGAAGAATGAAAAATTTTGTGTATGTGCTAAGTATTAATGATTTATAACATTTGTCTCTTTGAAAGATTTCATTCTGCTTCAGTAGTAGAATGTATCATTCGACGGATTGAAACATAAAACAGAAAATACAGTAAATAAATAAAATTACAATAATTTATATATTAAAAAAATATTTATAATTGTTGAGGAAATGTCGATAATGAATTACAACAAAAAATGATCCCTGTAAATATTTAATAAGTAAATATTGTAAGCGAAATATGGTCAGCTTGCAAAGATAGTGGAAGAAGACAGCATTGTTGTTATGCTGGCTGGAATGTTGCACATGCATGCGACGCATTGTGCCGATGGTTCACGTATGAACACGCACGTATATCGCTACTTTACATATATTTGCGTGTGCCTACGTTTACATTAATACACATATACAAAATATAAATAAAATATCACGAAAAATTCCAAAACACAATACAAAAATACACACATACACTTCTATGATAAATCATATCTATACATAAAAGAAAAAAAAATAAAAAAGAACTCCATGTCAAACTGTTGTTGATTATTTTCTTGAATATATGCCTGTCTAGATGCATCGATCACACCGCCGAAGAAACTGATTAATTAAATTAGTAACCTGTATATTTTTTTGTAAAACTGTTCAAATTATATTGTTTCCATAATCCTGAAAGAAATACGTGTAATACTATAAGAATTATATATATGTACACGATTTCAAATATACCTTACTAAAGTTTCAACGTTAATATCTGATGTACTTGAAATTTAAAAAATTGTAGATATTGTATACTTAACAGGATGTAATAATTTACAGTATAACATTAAGATGCAATAATTATAATCATACTGTAATGTATCACGTAAATACGCATTTTTAAAAAAACACTAAACGCGTAATATCCTATATTGTATATTTATTACAATGTAGTTATTTTATATGTATGTAATATAATTGAAATTATTTATAACAAAATAATAAGGCTTCTGATATACATCCATCAAAATATTAGTTATCTTTCACGATATTTTCTTAAAACTATTTTTCATTTCCTTTAACGTAAGAATACTAAAATAACGTATATAAATAATACATAATGTCATCGAAAGATTTCTACGTATGAAAAATATTTATCAGAGGATAAGCACATTTTTAATGTTATGTATAGCATTTATATGTATATATCAATGAATTTTTTGCGTCAAATATTTTACATTTTCAATTTATTTATGTTTTTATAACGTTACATGCAATAAAGTATTCCTTATCTTTAATATTTTCTTTTATTTTGTTAATTTTACAATATAAAGTATGATAAAAGAATTACTGCAAGTCGGAAGATCTTCTAAAATGCGCAGAGGTCGTAAACGGACCTTCATCGGCAAATCCAGCGATCTCTTGTGGGATAATTGCATATTCTTCTACACTAGTGCATGGTCTACACATACATTCTAAAGGCGCCTTGGTAATTACCTATGAACGAATAATTAAATAAATTGAATGATTTATATATATATACATCCTTAAATTTTATTAAATAAAAATATTTCCATTTGATTTGTTATACATGTTAATTATAAATTATGTAAACAAACATGATTTTGTATTTGTAAATAGTCCTTATAGGATAACCTAATTCAAATGACGCGCGATATTCATTTTCTGATGCGCTTCCCACTGATCAGTTAGACGAAAACAATATGGCTGTGGGCAACTCGTGGTATCAAAAGATTTGCTCCTAATTTTATAGTGCGAGTGAATAATCGGCCAACACTTCATTAATTTATCACATTTATTCAAAATGTTAAAATATCTATGATTAAATCAAAGCAATAACCTAACCTTTCGGAATTTTTTTTCGCCTGGTTTGGCTCTCGGACAAAATAAGGATACACTGGCTTCTCGTTCACCGCTTTCTTGACAACACATGCAACTCCTCTCCATTTGCCAAATTTTTGATCCAGATACCTGTAGAAACAGGTACGAATGAATAGATGTTTATATATATTAATTTGTCAATTTTCTGTGAAATATGTGGTTGAGATAACATTGTGCAAAATACTATGATATTCAGTAAATATGAATATAAAACTGATACCTAACTCTATGTTTATAGGAATTATAAATAATGTAAGTAATAGAAAATACTTACATTTTTTTACACATATATGACAACCATGAATGAAAAACAGTGATACCTACATCTTATTATGCATGCTTATACAAATCAAAATATTATAAATGTTTAAAAGAATATTTTAAAGAATATTTTTGAGCTTAAATGTTTACATAAACTTGGATTATTTTAATGTTAATATTAATATAAAATAATATGAACTGATTATATATAATAAAATTTGAAAGATTTATAAAACTAATTAATATAAGTAATATATTTTTATTTATTTTTAATCAGTGATTAATGAAACACTAAACAAATATTTCTTAAAGAATTGTCTATTGTTTTTATTATTAAGATTCATAAGAGAAGATTCATAAATTTATTTGTATAAAAATAGAATACAATGTATTTGCTTATATTGGAAATATATTTACTTGTTTGTTTATATATGTATATTACCTGTAGGTAACTGCTACAACGTCCTCTACATGCATAACTAGGAATTGGTTTTGGAACACATCCTGGATATTGCAAAAAGTGGATAACTGGAGTTGCTTGACATTCATCAACACCTATAAGAGCTTCTGCAGTTTTGCTTAACAGGCATATTAAAACACTGGCACCTATTACACAGTAAGTAATAGAATTATATAAATGTTACATCGATGTACATTATACTTTTATGTTTCTTATTTTGCTTATAATTTCAGTTATAAAATTTAATTTATTTTATTTGCTTATATTAATTTTAATGTTAATGTACAACACAAGTATTATAATTCTTTATTTACCAATATGATATAGTAACATAGTGTTAACACGATACTTTTCCTCTTAGATCTACTACTTTACTGTGCTTAGAGATTGTACGTTCTATCCTTTTATACTCTGTAGGTGATCGTGTTTTCTCCCTTCCCTTTTCATGCGTATGTTAATAGCACTAAGAAAGGGATTAAATATATGGTATATAGAAGTACTATTAGGAAGTAGAATTATTTTTGAAAATATTGTTTCATACATATAACAAACATTTTCATCAAATATTCTTTCATATTTTATAACAAATTGCTTCCATAGAATATTATCATTGAATATTATAAAAGATATTATTTATAAATCTAAAATCAGAGTTTAATTTCTTATAACTTTTTATACATTACAATTTTTTTATATTGTTATACTTTTATTATAAGTTATCACTATATATTTACAAATATAATGACATTTGTACTGATAATAATTATATGCATGAAACATTAACTATACATATATGTATATAAAAATTATATTCTATAATACTATAATCTTGCTAACAATTAAAACATCTAAATCATGAATAATTTTTAGAATATTATAATTAATGCAAGTTATAGTTACATAAATTCTATTTATATTTATATATTTGTAATTTTATCTACATAAAAAATTAACAATTCCTTTTTAAATCAATTGCTTACACAAGTAATATTACATAATATTACTTTTCATTGCAGTATAATAGACTTTGAGAATAATTTATTATACATTACCATAGTGAAAATTATAATATTCAAACTATAAACTGTATATAAACTATGGTGCTTTGTTGATTTAGATGACAAAGAATTATTTTGTATATCTTACAGCATATATACAATTTCTAGCTGTTAAACATTCTAAAATATAGTATTATTAGTAACTTTTATAATGTTATTATTTGGTTTTAGCTTTTAACTATTTTATTCATGATAAAATTGGGAAATCAATTATTTGTTATATGTTAGTTATATTAATAAACAGCTTATTTTATCTATCGTTTTAATAATTTTTTAGTCTAGTTGTTGTGATAATATGCATTAATATAATCTATGTGAAATTTAATTCATAATTACTGATGTCTTGAATTTCATTCACAATTATATTAAATATTTTATATCAACTTTTTTTTATAAATAAAATTCTATTTTTGTTAAAATTTCTAGTCATAAATAAATTA
Source organism: Bombus confusus (assembly GCA_014737475.1). Lineage (NCBI taxonomy): Eukaryota > Metazoa > Arthropoda > Insecta > Hymenoptera > Apidae > Bombus > Bombus confusus. The sequence continues at coordinate 64,773 of JACXIV010000093.1, forward strand.
AATTTTATTACTCACTAGTTATGGAAACAAAATTATGTATAATATAAAAACCAACAGTCTTATATTGAGCATCATATCTATCATTGTTTTTTAGTATTTAATTTATAACATTTCAAAATACACATTTAGTTAATCTAACATTGTAGTGTTTAATTTGTATTTTTTAATACAGTTTACAAATATAAAAGGAAAGGGAAAGTAAATTGTCTTAAATATATTTTATATTTTTATTTTTATTTTAAGTCACATTATTTGTATTACATATAATATCTATTTCATATTTTATTAATGCTTTTATAAAATATTTTCATATTTATCGGGATATATCACCGCATTTAATACATTTACATTCTGCTGGTTCTCTTATCTTGATTTCCATTACACCATCTTCTTCATTCATTAATTTTATTCCATCTGCATCATAACAATGATGTAGTGTGATGTGCCTTTCTTTTAAATAACTCTCACGGCAGCAATAACATTCCTATTGGGGAAATAAAAATAAATTTCAAAAATGTGTATTTCATTACTTTTATACGAATTTACTTCTTCTTTACAACAGTATCCTCACCTTTGAGAATCCTGTTGTACTTGCAACACTTGGTTGTACCTGTGAACTACAAAACCCTTCACATTTTGTAACAGTTATATCTCCACTACATGTTCTTTTTAATCGACCTATTTCATCATATTGATCTAAAATAATCAAAAAATATCTTTGTTTCACATATACTTGCTTGTATATGAAGCTAATTAAATCAAAATAAAAATAATACCTTTTGTAATATGTACTTCTGACTGTAGTGTTTCACAATTTTCATCATCTGTTACTTGAGCAACTGTATCATTCATATATATAAATGCTGTTAATACAAAGAAAAGTGCAAATATAAACATTGTGATAGGGATTTCTTTAGGTGATATTTGTTTTACTTAATCTGTTTTGAATATAGTAAAGGTATGGTCAAAGATTCTGACTGAAATGAAAGAATAGAAAATAAAACAGATGCTTTTATAGGTAACTTTCCCTCCAACATGTTATTACTTGGGGGTGCTGAACTCCTGCTAGGAAATAATAGCATAGCTGAATCAGGATAAGTTTCCCTTGCTTTTACATTGTACACTGCTAGATTTTTTTCTACTGTACTTTTTCAGTATTTTGCATTATGACTCTAATGGATCTTTTATGTCTTCATACACTGTGGGTGACCATACTAAAGAAGCATTATTGATGTTATTTAGATGCTGAATCTTGTATGCCTTTTATAAGATTTCTTTACTACATGATTAAAATATAGGTATAAGTAAAAACATGGTAAATTTTGATTTGATATTTTTTTATTTATATGTACTTTTAATTGAAGCGATACAAATTAAAAGCATTAATGATCATTTCTTGTACCTCCTGGACAATTATCTCTTAAATCTTCTTCATCTAGATGTGCTACTCCACACCAAATACAATAAAAATATTTTTCTCTTAAATATTTAGTTAAAATTTTAAGTTTTTCACTAACAGGAAAAAAATCATCATCTTCCTCTGAATCACTATTATCATCATCTTCATTATCTTGAGGTAACCAAAACCACATTTCTCTAGGCTTTTTTATGTCTTGTTGCATATCTAATTTCTGACAAACTTTTTGACTTTTATACAAGTCTGTCTTTAATAATTGTTCTGTTCTTTTTTGTGCGATTCTGTCTCGAAAATCTTTCATACTCTTATTATCTAATGTATCATGATGTGAATTATCTTTCTTTTTCCTTTCTTTTTTTGCAATTCCTTCCCCTAAACCTTGCCTGTCTAATTTTACTTTGAGGCCAATTGGTTCAATCCTTCCTGACCCTGTTTTACCTATGCCATGACCAGGTTTATATCCCATTTTCATAATCATTTCATAACCTAAGAATAAATTCATAAATTTGTATAATCAAGCATTACAATAATATAATATGCCATTAAACCAGAAATTTTACTAGAAACAAAAAGAAAACATACCTTTATTAGAACTTGTAATTGCAGAGGATAAGCCTGCTTCTCTTTTTTCTTCCTCAATATGTTTTATGTTATTTTTTTCATTCAATTTTGTTTCAATCTGAGTTTTCTTCTTTATAAGTTCAAACTTTCTTTTATCTGCATGTCGATATATGAGACTCGACGAAGTAGATTTTTCAATTCCATGTAAAAATTTATCTGACATATAATCTTCTGTATCTGACATGTTTATTTATTCGTTTATTTTTTGTGACGTTTTATTGTTATAAATATAAATTATGTTATTGTTTTTTGGCTACTTATACATGAAACACAAAGTCTTATAAAATTACAAAATACTTATTAATCACTGAAAAAAAAGTATACATAGCTACTTGAACATATATGTGTATGATATATACATACATGTAAAATATTTATATGTATTAAGTTTTTTATATTCTTTTATTTCACATCTCAGTTATAAGAAGTAAATATAAAATTATATATAATCAAAAAATGAATTGATATTGAGTATTAGAATATTTATACACGATTTGTACATCACAAATTCCATGAACTTTGTTTAAAACCGTGAAATTTACTACGTAATCTTATTTAGGTTATATTCACAGTTAGTTATATTCACCGGGTACAATAAGCCATTCGACAAACATCGATCTTCGTATGTTTTCATATAAGAATATTCGAAGCAAATATGTTTAAAGGTATTCATTAATTCTATAATAGTTTTATTTGTCTTGTTTAGTTGTTTAGAATGTTTTATGAACAACAGTTCTATATTTGCATGATTTTTGTGAATCATACATAAATTTATATGTAGTATTTAATCATAAAAATTCGTATTAATTAGAATTTCATGAATAAAAATAAATTTTTTATATATAAAAAAGAATTTCAACAATTCATTGTGAATTAATTATTCCAGTTTTGAAAGTACAACATTTAATAAGCTATTACCCTGAAATTATAAAACGTTATAAATGTACATTATAAAATTTGCGTTATAAAAATAAGCTAGCAATACTTCTAAATATAAATTATTCTTTTTATTGATCGTATTAGTATTTCATCGAGTATTAGCATTATTAGAAACGCAGTGAATACGTATATTCATTTTGTATTCTTAATTAATTTTTAAAAGATTTTTTTATAACAATATTATTATCCTATTCTTTTGTGCAATCTATCTGAGTTCACTGATGCATGCAAAGTCCATTAATATTTATGGAAATATTTCCTTTATACACATCTTTTATTTTGCAATCGATTTAAAAATATAAATATATTCTTTAATACAATAAAAAGAAAAAAAATACGAGACTAGAATATTATATATTTTATTCTTCTATTTGATGTTGTGACAGTAATTAATACTTCGATATTATAGAGTATTAACCTTTTATAACAAACTTAATAAATTTGTTTTACTAAATATAAATAACAAAGTATAAGTAGCATAAAATAGACATTTTTTTAAAATTAGTATAATTATTTGAAAGAAGATTTAATGATTTTAGTTATTTATGAATAGTGCTTTACCTCACTGATTCGAAATATATACACCAATTTTATGGTTTTTAGTTTTGCCATTAGTTCTTTAGTTATAAATGTCTTTTTAAATGTCTCTCTTTAAATACGTTTCTTTCTTTCGTAAATGACTGTCGCGATGTAGCACGCCCAAGTGTCTACTTTGAATTTGCTACACCGTGTAATCGTATAGATGACTATACTGCCGTCGGTCGATAAACAGCGAAACGCGGAACTGAAAAGTACTGAGTTAAAGGAATGTGGACCGCTTGTATCTTAATACAGTACTGCAGTAGTTCGAGAACAATATATTTGGTCTTAATTTAGTTGATCACAACATTGCTCGATTTATCATGTTCGAGTATTGTTGAATACGCATTGTGTATTTCACACTTTTCTAATGAACTTCCTTGAATGCATCGTCGAAGACATCAAAGTGCAAGGGAACTGGTACGAAGGACGAAAGTGTGAAAGCGTACGCTCACTGCTACTTACTCGAAGAAACATATCTTTTGGCTATTCTTAATGCGTTCGGAATATTCGATTTGATTGTATAGTTGATGAAACGTTCGTTTGTTTAATTAACCAACTAAGGAATATTCTGAACTCGAGTAATTGACGAATACAGTGTAACTGTAACGTTTGTACGACGAATTTTACGATAAATAGAAAAAGAAACACCACAAGATTGTTGAAATAGTAACGGAACTTTTTACTGCAGAAACATGTGAATTCGTATGTCACTCATTATTATAACAAATTTTAAGTTTTGAAAAGTCGATGTATGATCCTCACGTTCAAATTGTAGGATCGAGTGTGAATAGTAACTTCTGTGACAAACCAACACAATAGTAAAAATATTCGATGATATTAAAACGCGTGACTTCCAAATTTTACAAATTCCCTCTTCTTCATTATGTATCAATAATTCCTTTTTCATACGAGTTTTAAACTTTTCTTGAAAAACTTGCCATTCTTTGGATTTTACATCGGCTATGGTTGTAGCCAGTGGTGAGTGGGTACAAAATGCCAGTTTTCCTGCCAGTCAGAATTCCAACTTGAAAATAAACTCTATGCAAAACAACAAAATGACAGCCAAAGGAATTTTAATTTGCCGTGATAATTCTCATCCTTTTGAAGAACGTACATTGACATTGGAACAACCTGTTAAAATTGGTCGCTCTGTGGCAAGAGCCAGAGCTACACCAAACAATGCCATTTTTGATTGTAAAGTATTATCCAGAAACCATGCACTGCTATGGTATTCAGGTGGAAAGTTTTTTTTACAAGACACACGTAGCAGTAATGGGACATTTGTTAATAATCAAAGACTCAGTGCAGCTAGTTTAGAATCAGCACCTAAAGAAGTATGTTCTGGTGACATAGTGCAATTTGGAGTAGATGTGATAGAAAGTACAAAAAAAGTTAGACATGGATGTATAGTTGCAACGTTAAAATTATATTTGCCAGATGGAAAGGAAGCGAAAGCTAGTCTTAGTACATCGGTTGCATCTCCACTCAATAATGTTTCATTGGAAGATGTGTACAAGCTGAATCAAGTTATGCAAGAAGTCTCAAGACGAGAAAAAGCACTTTATTCTAAGTTAGTACATCTTCAACAACTCGTAGCAAATACTCGAAAGGCTGCCAATCAATCTTGGAAAGCATTGATAACAGAGGATCGGTTGTTATCTTGGGTGGAAAGTATGGAAAATCAATTGGCTGTTTATTCTAAAAATTATACGGAAGATAAAATTAGAAACGAATTGGTATTGCTTCAAGAAGAAAAAGTGCATTACCAAAATGCAGCAAAAGAGGCATTACAGAAAGTATTACAAGAGAAATTAGAGGTAACTCAGAGATTAGTCCAATTAGAAGCACGTTTAAATGAAACAGAAGAAGAATGTCAAAGTCTTCATAATGTAGCAAAATATACTCAAACAGAGTTTCAGGAGTTATGTAGCAAATATACAGAAGCACAAAAAAAATTACAAGAAACTACAAATAAATTAAAAGAAAGCGAAGAAAAAATACAGGATATAGTACAAAGCACAGAACAAGAAAAGCAAGAATTTTTAAAGAGACTCGAAGATCAATCTAGAATTGAGAAAAATTTGCAGGCAAGATTACGTGATTCTCGATTAGATTCTGTGAATATCTATAAGCAGATCACTGCCCTCAGAAATTACATGCAAATTTTGCAGGACATGAATTCAAAATTAGTAACAACTGGCATTGTAGATTCAAAGGATGAAGAAAATCCTATAGAAGCCATCAATATTATTCTTAATAAGTTAAATTCCATTCATGTTGACAATGTAGACATTGATTTAGAGACAAAAATGGACTTTTATTCTGTGAAAGATGAACAAGATAATCAAATTAATTCACAAGATATTGATTCAAATCAGCTGAAAAATTCTGATGATTCTATTTCAAAAGAACAATTAGATGATTCATTGGTTAATAATGATAATTTAACAGAATATATTTTACCACCACCACCTCGAAAAACTTTAGTTAATGGAAATGTAAATATAAATAATACAGATATGAATTCAGAATCTGATGCTAATTCAGACGCAACAGATGATACATGCAGTATTACCAGTGATGATACAAGTGAGAAATCTGTTATAGAAGTTAAAAAAGAAGAACCTGTGTATAAAGTAGCAGAAGAAATTTTTGTACCTTATAAAATGGAAGTTAGATTTATGTGCGAAGAAAACGTTAAACAGCTGGAAATTTCTCATTCACCTCAAACTGTACAGAAATTAAAGGGAAACGAAGAAACAGAAATTAATGTTGACAGCATGAGCAATATTAACATCACTTCGAATGAGCCTGTCTCTATGGAAATTGATCAGTTTGAAAAGAAAGATGAAACAGATAAAGATAGCAGTGAATTAGACAAAGAATATGAAGAAGAACATTTAGAAGGAGATTATGTCAAAACTCTAAAACCATTATCTAAGAATGATACCACACAGCAAGGTGTACATACCAGAGAATATTTACTGCAAACTTTGATAGGATCTCTAGATTCGCTAAAAGTTGAAGATAATTTAGAATCGCAGCAAACTATCAAGAAAGAGCTAGAAAGCCTGAAGGAATGGTTAATTTGTGAATCTCACGAAGAAATTGTTGAGAAGCTAAAACAACTGTATTATCGTGCCAAGAACGAAGCTCAAAGAATTCAAGAGCTCCATGAAGAATTGGTTATTTTAAAAGAAAAGTACAATGCATTTGTTGAAGAAAAAGCAGAGCTCTCGAAAAAATATACTTCTGTTAAAGCACAATGCGGTGATTTGTTAAATACAACTTACACTATACCGATACATTATGTGGCACCTATTGCAATTATATTAATATGGATGTTGCTTGAAAAAATATTTTAATGTCTTTCTTTTTGTTTTTTTGTATATAACTTTAACATTGATTAATATTGAAGTTTCCTTTCTTTTTCCTTTTTTTTTCGTAATCTTTTTGTATCGTTTGCTAAAAACTTTCGAGAATACAGAATATAATAAATTTGGTAGCGTGTAGGTTCAACAAAAAAGTTTTGAACATTTTTATACCAACTAAAATATTAAGAATTGTATATATTTTTCCGATATTGTTGTTGAAGCACCAATCTCGAAAACCTCCTCTGATAAATGACAAGAATAATGCAAACGTATACCATGTTACCGTTTAAAAACAAGGAACCAAAATCAAATTAAGCAGAGAGTTGTAGCAATAAATATGTACATAGAACAAAATTCTAGGCTAGGAGAAAATGTATTAGAAAAAATATAGACAATACCATGTAAAATGTTCAACATGCTGCCAATCTCGATATCATATCTTCTTGAATAAAATGGTATTAATCCCTATTTACAGATATTGCACACGTTTACGTCATTATTTTTTGCGATCAATTCAAGTACTGCACCCTACGACTCAAATGTATCATTACATAAATTATAAATAACGTTTATATGCAAAGAACGATTTTTATAAATGCCTGTGTCGATATATCCTACGTCTTGATAAACTTTCCTTAATATATTTCTCGTAGAATTAGTGATTTGAAATTCGCGCTAATTAAAAATACTCGGTATTTATTTAAACGATTTCGGGATTATTTGTATTCAAAGTATAAACCATTAATTAATCCGACTCTTTTGACATTTTTTAATGTTAACAATTTTAATGAGAAATATAGTAATTATAATAATAATAAGCCGAAATAAGTCGAATTATCATGCTCTTTGATCAATAATCACATTACGTATCTTTTAATTGTAAATTCGTTGATTTAAAGAAATTATTTAATGTTAAATATTAGTCGATTTTAAATCACAGCTGTCTTTTTACTTTTCAATATGTAATTATCTTCTGTACATACATAAAAAATAATTTGTTGATATAATGTTTAACGTTCTTCAGTAGCTTGAAGAATTGATTAATAATTTTTTTCGTAGTCCCATTTCGTTATACATATTATGTGCTTTTCTTTTTTTGTTTCCTGTTTTCCCCCTTTTTTTTACTTTTTACTAGTAGAATGACAATAGAAGCATATCGAACGACCTAATAAATTTTAAGACGAAAATGATTCTTCAGTGCTAAATTTTTACTGTGGTTCTTATTATTAAATCGATGTATTTAGCGATTTTCCAAATATGATGGCCTAGATGTCTGTTTCTAACAAAGAAGAACAAAAAAAAGACCGACAATGTTGTAGTTATACTTTTTTATTTATTCTTTTTATACGAACGCGACTAAAATTAACCGTATTTTTTTAATTCACTAATAGTTTAGTTACAGTGCCATTGCCCGATCTATTTCTGCCCTATTAAACGCTAGATACCGATCGATTGTAAAAGCGAATGATATAAAGTGTATTCAGTTTCCCAAAAATGAACTTTGGCCTGGTCGCTTTATAGGAATGTTACTTTCTTGGTAGATTGAAATTATACTTACGATCGTGAAGGTTTATATAAATAATAAGGTAATATTGTATATAACATTGTTGACCTCTTACCACTCATGTAATAATCATTATATAAAAAAAAATAAAAATTAATTTAACTGAAGTTTTTTACTCTTCTTCACCAACAACCTATATTAATCGTCGATCAATTTATACAATGAATATGGAAATTTATTAAATAGTTCCGTGATTTCTGCAAAAATCAGATACTGAAAAATTAACAAGGAAGTTTTAAACACATATACATGTTCTACTTTATATTCTATCCATTATACTAATACCTCCTCCCAGTAATTAACATTATGGCTTAATATTATGGTTCATAATTATAACTCGTACGAGGTGTAATTGTAGTTCGAATACATGTTGGATTGTAGCGTCTTTAAATACCAAATTGTGGTAAAGTTCAGAAAATGCTTCTGTGATATAATATCGTTTTTGGCACGACTACATATACGCAAACTAAAAATATCTCCACCGCGAGAGAGTTACGTAATCGTAATAAATATTTTAATCATGTAATCTTTTGTTAATATATAATTTAGCAATTGGGCAAGATAGTTCTTTTTTACAACATTGTATACGTATATGCCAAATTATTTTTTAGGTATAAAAATAGTATTATTTATATGCATGTATATACGTAAGTTGATTAAGTTAAGCATTAAATGTTACAGGATTTTACGCGACAAGAGAAATATTATCTTCTCTATTTGTAATATCCAGAGATTTTTCTTTACGATACACCTTTGCCGACTATGTAACGTAAGTGCAAAAGATGCAAGCCAAGCACGTTTTAGAATGAAGTAACAAATTAACGGCATCATAGAAAATATTTGAAATGACTCAAATCATATATTTGTTAATTGCTAAAATAAATCGCGCATTTCTAAATATTTTTCTGATAATTCTAAAAACAATTCGATGTTACAAGAGTCATTTTATTTTGACTGGTTTGTCAATTTGTTTTATGATTCTATATTGATATATTTGATATCGATATTGTTCTAACGTTCCAGTTTTTTGCGATAAGAAAATCGATGACAATGTATTTTATTTCTCATGTTCAATTTTATAAATTCTATCTTCGTTTAAATTGATTCACCTGTTACCAATTGTATTATAATAATCCGTTTTGTAATTACAGCACATACGTATAACGTGTGAGTAATAACGATTGATTAAGAATTCGTTACGAGGTATAATCGCAATGTATCATCGATGAAGAAGCTGAAAAAAAAGTCGGATAGCACGAGAGGCGGGCAAGCGAGCAAGACAGTAGGCGCGACGAATATAAGCGGAGATGCATCACCTACCCGCGTATGCAGAGATTTTCTGCGAAACGTGTGTCATAGGGGTAAACGTTGCAAGTATTTGCACGAACGTTCCGAGGACGATCCTGTAGAAGAATACACGTTTTGCCATGACTTTCAAAATGGGATGTGCAATTGGCCTGGCTGCAAATTCCTTCATTGCACAGAAAGTGAGGAGAAAAGATTTCGAGCAACAGGAGAATTACCTGCTCATATCTTGAGTAGGCTCAAAAATAACAATGAAAAGTCCGAATATCCAATGTGTAAGGATTTTATCAAGGGTAGCTGCCAAAGGACAAATTGTAAATTTAGACATTGGAAAAATGAGGAACCACAACATAATTTGATCACAACATCCCATCACAACGTGTCCAGGCCGCAGCACAATTTCAATGGTACGAGTAATGGTGAGAATCGCAGATACGAGGAGGATAGAAAGTGAGTCTCTTACAAATTTTATTGTTTTTTTTTTTCTATCTAAATTATTTGATATCTATCTTAAAAAAGACAAAACTTTCGTCAAATGTTTAATATATTTTGAAATATCCCCAAATATCTTTGAAATATATTTGTTTAACTACATATTTATATATCTTTATAGCTTTCACTGGCAAATGGAAGATCAACACAACTTAGTCACAAATAATAGTTATAATGCATCTTCACATCCACCTGATTATATAGGGCCTCCTGAACCAAAGAGACGAATAGTTTCTGGTGAAACTGTTGTTCATTTTGAAACTTCACCACTCGTAGGGCAACATACCGCGCAACCGGTCACTCCAGGATACTATTATCCAGTGATACCGCGTAATGAAGCTAGAGCAATTGTTTTGGAAGATGAAAATGCATTATTAAGGAAGAAAATAGAGGAATTAAAAAAGCAAGTCAGTTTGATTTAATTTTATTACTATAATTATTTTCGATTCAATTTAATTCCATTGCTATAATTATTTCCTTTATATTGTATGCGTATAATTGATGTATTTATACATTTTATTTCTTTAGGTTAGCGATCTAACAGCAACTAATGAATTTCTTTTGGATCAAAATGCTCAGTTAAGAATGTCAGGGAAACGAACTGCAAATGTAACAGCTGTTACAGTTCCAGCAGTTACTATCACAAACACTGTTCCACCATCGCAAGCTCCAACACCTCAACAAATGGTTAACGCAGCGGTAGCTGCTGGAACTTTACGTACAGTTACTGCAAGCGTTGCGACAGTTCCTGTAAGTATAGCCACAGTTGCGCCTGTTTCTATTGCAGCAGTTTCAATGGCACCAGTATCAATCCCGCCGCCTATCGTTACAATGGCTCAACAAACGATTACTATGAGCGGTTCAGGTCCTCAGGCAACTAATCAACAGCCACCTAATACACAGCAACCTGCTAGTTTACCTCTTTCGATATCCGGTGCTACTGCACCGTTGGTTTCGTATCCCATTATGACTCAAGAACTTAGGCCCGTGTTGCAGTAAATAAATTATAAGCGCGAAAGGAACGTCAAATAATACCTCAAGCATGTGAACAAGTCAAGAGTGCTGTCTCCTGCATTCAGTCTTTCAAAATAATACTCTATTTCTTCGACTACAAGTGATGAATGCGAATGAAAAGAAAAAATGGAGAAAATATCTACAGACTATAAAAAAAATTAAAATGTCATATTAATTAAAAAATGCGACATCTTAAATATTCATATAGGAATTCATAGAAATTATCAAACAGAGCAAATATAACGATCATAACTGTTGTGTAGTACTATGATTTATAGCTGTTTAAGTTGAATATTTCCGTTCCTTTCAGTAATTTATCCTGCAGAAGGTGAATGCCAACTACATTAATATGTTAATATGTGCAACACAATAAATGTCCAAAGTGTGTATAGTTTTAGATTAATAAGAATACTGATCTAGAACCATGTCAGATGGTCAAAAATGATATTCTCTTATTCTTTTTTTAATAATGTAATATTATGAAGATACAAATAATTTTGTAGGTAATTTTTTGTATCATTAAAAAAATAATCTCATACAAGTAAAAAAATTTGTAAATTAAAAAAGATATAGATAAGAAATGACTCGTTTAGACTAATATGTTAAGATAAGTACAAAACTAGAATGAAGCATGTAAATGAATTATATTGAAAGTTCAAAGTTAAGGTTTACCACTGCTACACAAATGGTGGTGAACCTTATGATTGTTCTATACGCACTGCTGTAAATAGTATTCTGTTGCTTCCTCATTTTCTCAGAAAAAATTTTTATACTTCCATCTTTTTAGCAAATAAGTTAATGATTCTTATAAAATAGTGATATTTTAATTAAGTACTTATTGTGAACTTTTGTGTTTTTACAATTTTACTCAAGTAAATGGCTTTGGATTTAGGTGATGGAAAGTAAAGACTATGGATTTAAACCTGACCCATAAATATAAGAATCAGATATACAGATAATGTAATATGCATCCCATAAACCAAATAAATATGTGTATGTTTTCAAGTCATATTATCAGTCATGGGTTGATACATGTGTATATATTTTGCGTAATTAGTATAAGAAATTGAGCAATAAGTACTCGTATATTTTATATATGCATACAAATGTATAATCTTTTATGTATAATTTTATGTTAAAAAGCACTCCATTAAAAAGATAGCTCTTTTTACTTTAAATTCTTCAGAAGTAGCACTCATACTACAATCTTTGTTCACATAATTGAAGTTGTTTAAGATTTTATTTTATTACTTAATATTTTACTTTATTCTAAAAAATTATGAAAAAATGTATTTCATATAACTTTTGTTTAGTTTACCATTACATTCTAAACGTTATTCTTATTAATGAGAATCGAATGTTCTGACATTCACAAAATATTACGAAATATTTTTGATTTCTGAAATTGTAAATATATAAATTGTTCAAACAATTGCATTGCTTTAATGATCAAAATGTTTATAACTACACTGATAAAATCAATAAAATGAAATAAATGTGCTTGCATATAGATCTGCAAATTATTTATTCTCATATTCCACTTTTTACTTATTATTTTTTATAGAGTTAAAATAATTTTGTGGAGAATAATTTTTTTAAAAATCTTGATGAATAATAATGAATTATGTGTCTAAGAATAAATACATCTTGTTATAAATTATGTAGTTATAATTTACAAAATTTATATTTTAACATTTTCAAATTTGCAAAGCTATATGTATGTAAAAAGATCTCTATTTCTTCCTACGAGTTCTAATAAATGGGATTTGCAAAGCTCTCTGTCCAGATGGATAATTCACACTACTTTAACAAATACAAATTGGTTAGTCATGTCTCTACAGTAATATCTTCCTTTGTAGGTATTTTAAGAATGTAAAGATCGCGATCACATGAAGGGAAAAAGGTAATATAATAGGAAAGTTAAAAAATATATTTCATAATTAAGCAAATGTTTGCCAACTGTTTCAAAAACACTGTTGAAAATAAAATTTTGTATGTACATATAAAAACATATGGACAAATTTTTCTATAATAATCTTCTCTGATATAATTTCAATTATGTGCCATTTGGCTATTTATTTATACAAGATATATTAGGAGTAATGACTAATAATACGGAAGATATTAAGAAATTTGCAAGTTAAAACTGAACCCATGAGTTTGTATTTTCCTCACTGTTACAACTTCTTATTCTGTTTTAATAACTATCAATGTTACTTATATACTAAAAACAAGTTATGTAGACTAAAATAATTAACCAGTTAAATTTGTATTTAAGATCTCAAAACATATTTTCTCACGTAATATGTTTTAACTCATGCTATTTTTTAAAATACATTATTTATATATAAAATTATATATCATCATTTTAAGGATACATTTCATGTTAATTATTTAAAAAGTGAATATAATTATATATATCAGATATAAAATCATTTTATGTAATATATGCATGAAATTTATCATAATTACTGATATTATAAGATTCATTAATAATATATATAAAAATATATGTATAAAGCAGATAGTAATTGTAATCTTGTACCTTATACTAACATACATGTATATCTCAATTTCTACAACTGGAAGAACTGTGAAACATGATGTGCGAGGATCATTCAGAAAGTACTATCCGTTTATATATAGCAACTATATAAAACGATGGAATGTATTTATGGAAGGTCACCTAGTTTCATTCATGTATTGACATAAGTCATGAAAAATTTTGTGTTTAAATATTTAATATTGTCTTTGTATTACACGTTTAAAATGACGATGCGAATTGAAAATCCCGCCGATGACGCTTTTACGCTTTTCGAAGATTGAAAAATTGTTCCAAAAGGAACTCACCACCGAATTACAGCCGAATAAGCATTCAGGTCGCCCGTCTCTCATTACAGAGGAGCTCAAGATTGTGTTTGTGATTTCATTGCAGTTTTTTTGCAAAATTTTAAGTGTTGTTTAGTCGATAATGTTTTACAAAAAATGACGATTTAAAGGATTGCTTAAGATGATGGTCATGTGAACTGGCGGCGGAAGTGTATGACAAAGGTTTACAAAAACTCGTATAATGTTATAATGTGATAAGTGTTCAAATAGAGCTGGTGGTTGTATCGAAAATAGCTTAGTATATATACATTAAAATTACAAACAAAGAAAACTTTTTAAGATGCATTTGTATTGTTGTTATTTTAAAACGGTTATTGCTTTCCAGACGACCCTCGTATATTTCACATTGTTTACAAAAAAAATAATATAAGAAAATTTTAGTAAATAATTTCATTACATTTTATATTTGTAAAACGTGTTTAAAGTGTGTAATAATTATATACTTTCTTAAACTATCTTATTTATTTATACAAACAGGTTAATTTTCAAATTTGATAAATGCAATATTAAATTCCACCATAATTTGGTATTTGTGTTTATAAGTATTTGTAAATGAACAACTATTACGCTATAGTTGGTAAAGACCATATTGTTCTACTTTGTAACCAATATACACCTGCTAATAAAACAGTATAACAAAGTCCAACCAAAAGACGTAACTTCCAATGGTATTTGGAAGCCTTTAAAACATTAATGATTCTAATAGTTTGCTCTCTGGTATCATGTACATTACCAGAATTTTCAATAACAAAATTTGCCATTTCTGCTTTCCTTTCCAATGACATTTGTGCAGCAATTCTTAGTTTTGCTTTAGCTTCTGTGAAACCTGATCTTTCCATAAGTCGTTGTAATTGCAAATCTTCTTCGCTAAAGTAAAATGTACAGTTTGTTTCATATTTAATAACTTTAAACTATTGATGTATATGTATTTCTATAATTGTTAGTAAATGAAAATCCTTACCAAGTTACAACAATTATTTTATGTAAATAATTCAACATATGTCTTGTTTCAAAAAGTAATGGCAAATCCATAACTATAAACTGATGTCCTTGGAGAAAATATTTGAATGTTTGCCAATATATTTCTGTATATATTTCTGGATGTGTTATAGCATTTAATTTTTTTCTTTTTTCTACATCATTAAATATTATATCTCCAAGCTTCGTTCTATCAAGTTCATTAGTATCTAAGAATATTTCTGTACCAAATTCTTTTCGTATTTTATGCCAAGCTGGTTTTCCAGGTTCTACAACTACATAATATGAAACATATAAATTTTTAAACAAATAAGTGAAATACTTGTCTTTTTCACATGTACAAAGTAATAAAAATATAAACAATATATGTATATATTAAGAAATATTAGAAACAAAAATATTAAAATCATCTTACAACAAGTTACATCGTAATTATCGTTGAGAAAAAGTTTTGTTTCGTTTCTAACCTTTTCGTGCAATTTGATCAGCATCAATGACAGGTATACCGAATTCATGAAAAATAGCAGCAACGCTACTTTTTCCAGTAGCTATTCCTCCTGTTAAACCTACTAAAAACATTTCTTATTAAATATAAATTTATCTCTATTCTCTGATCCCTTTCTTATCAGCTAAACGAACACTGTTACTGTTATTAGCATTGCAAAATTTGATTCTATTTGACATTAGTCATGTTACGACGGTTTAGAACTTTGGAACGGCGGTTTAGGTTACGACACTGAAATCGAAACCCTTTCTTTTATATAATTTCGATATAAAGTATTATTGAAATTAGATACATCACTTAATCAACGATGTATAAAATAAATCAAACATAATGAATAATAACCTAATTTGCTATAAATTAATGATTTAGTAGGACTGATAAGAATGTCCAATTTGAATTTGAATTCTGATTAATTTATGAAGATAATTTCTTGGATATTTCAGTAATTATTTGATATATTCCGCATTTACGTAAAATGTTTCACGATCTTTTAAGGTAAATAATAATTCCACAATTTCATTAATTTCTGTTTTATTAATTACTATACTAGAGTACATAAATGTACTTTTTACATTTAAAATCAATACATATTTTATTCACTAATATTGTACAATATATTATTCACAATTACATAATTTATTTAAAATTGTATATTTTTCTTACTGAAAACTATCGACATTTTTCTATCATTTCAAATTATAACTACAAATATATGTATATTATGTCTTATTACAATATATTTTTTAAATAAGAAATACAGTTGGGGTAATAATCATAGTATAATCGGGCAAGAGGTAATTCTATGTGAAAAAATAAATCGAAAATATAGAATAAAAGTTTTTCATATGACGCTTTGTTTCTGAGAAAATCGACTTTGAAAATTTGTGAAATATAGTTTAACTTGGTTAAGTACCGACCACGATCTATAAACAGATCTCGACATTCATATACCGTAACCAGAGAAGAAATTTCCTCTCTATCGTAATCTAGGGAAAACCGTTTGAAAATTGAATCGTGACTAGTTGTGAAAAATCTATATGGAAGACAAGAAGTTCTTATTCTGCGCGTGCGTGATATACTATAAATGTTTCAAGCAGACAGAAACATTCTATTCATCTCTGTCTGTCTCGCAAGATCGCGGACTTTGTTAATCTTCCATGCTGATTTTTCATGACTAGACATGACTCAATTTTCGGACTGTTTCCCCTAGCGAGTGTCGAAATCTATCTATATGATCGTGGTACCAATTAGATATGAACGAAGAGGAAATGACAGTGCTCACGCTCATTATTTTAATTCCACAGTGCAGATGCTGCACCATGTGGACAAGTGCTGAAGTATGCAAAAATCTATAAAGTTAAGAATCTGCCCTATTTGATTCCACGCTGGAAAATACAAGAATCCATTTAATTCCATCAAAACAGGAGTTAAACTCGCTGTGGTTCCACGCTACAAGAATCATTTCATTGTTTTATGGAAATGTTCATAGTTTTCTATACGAGATAGACAAGTACGAGAATAGCAATCGCGTAATAATTAAACCAAGTTACCTCAGTAAGAGAAATTAATTGTTTATATTTTTTTTTAGTAAAGATAAGAAAACCTTTCTTTTCAAACGATCAATGAAATGATGTAATAATTTTAATATGTTCTCTATACACAATACCTTGTTAGATTTAACATTAAACTTACTTTCCTCGCGATTTGTTATAATAAAATCTAAATTTCATTTTAATAGTACTTTTAGTACTTGACCGGTTACAAGTACTATTTCTGGCGTGATGTATCTGTTTTGCATGTGTATTCGTTTACAAAATTTATAAAAACAGAGGAATAAATTAACTGCAAACACGGCTTGACTTCATGACTAATTCGTGATCTACGATTTTCATCCATCTTATTTTCTTTATTGAGTAAAATTTATGGTAATTATTTAGAAGTTTACCTTTACCGCCAATTTCGATTTTTGAATATGTTGTCGAGGCCATGATTCTGAACACCTTTTTCAGCTTTCCATGGATCTGTAAGAAAATGTGAAGTTCGAAAGCCCGGAGCGACCGCCTATCCTTCGTCACCTTCGGTTATAGGAAAGAGAATGCGTCAACATTTAAAGCCTTCTCCCGCATGGTGTGAGGGCCAGCGGTCCCGACGTCTTGCGATTGTGACGCCTGAATATGTGAGGCATCGGATGCTCGTAGCGATTGCCTGGATTCCGTCATCCTTGGTTCTAGGAAGAAATACCGAAGGGTGTCGAAACTCACTTGAGGGTGCCGAAAGCTCTGTGTCACAGAGTTATAAAATAGTAATAGGATGGGCACGTCTTCCAAACATCCTGCAGGCCACGGCCATCGAGGCAGTGATCATATGGTGTCCCGGGCCCAGAGGACAGTGGCTCTATTGTAACATTCTGAACCGTTAACACTCTGTTATAACATTCTGGACCGTTATTCTATTGGATTCGTATAATAAATTTTACATAGAATATCATATCTAAAGCCTGAATTTCTCATCTTATTTGCGAAACGTGCAAACTAAGTGAAATAATTCAAATGACGTGAGGAGACGAACAGTGATCTCATAATTTCGCGATTTCCGGCGTCTTCTACATGACACTAGCGCACAGGCTAGCGTAGCGGGCTTTGACCCTCATCGCGGCTGCGACGTCGAGGGTACTCGATTATTCTTTGTACAATCGTTCTTTTTTTTATTTATTTAATTTGTACTTTATAATTTGTCCAGCTGGACATTTGGTAAATTTTTCTAACTTTATTGCTAAATAACATGTGGGTGGCTACTCCCAGCGGAATACCATCTTCGAGTTTGTCTATTTTATTTTTTTAGTGAGGTCAGTGGGGTGTTTTGTTTTTAGTCTTCTTTTTATACGGGTGTTGTTCGTTTCAGCAGCCAGCTGGTTTGGGTGTGTTGCCATTCTTTCCTTGTATCTTTTTGCGTATCTGTCGATTTCTTTTTTGACCATTGGTATTTTTAGGTCTTCGCGTGTATCCTCGTTTTTGACATACCATGGAGCATTGACTATTTTTCTGAGTATTTTCGATTGTAGCGACTCTACTTTATTTATCTGGCTCACTGCTGCTGTCCCCCATAGTGGTATTCCGTACGTCCAAATTGGTTTTATCATCGTTTTGTAAATTTTTAATTTATTTTCTATGCCGAGTTTAGAATTTCGATTTCTTAACCTACATTTGTCTTCTTTCTATCCGTATCTTGTCTATTATTAATTTAGTATGTTGCTTCCATGTAAGATGCGAGTCTAAGTGGAGTCCTAACTTGGTTTGTTTATGTTATGTGCGTGCCATTCAATAGGATATTTGGTGGTTTCCGTTTTCGTAGCGTAAATGTAATATTGTACAATCGTTGACGTGGACGAACATTCAAATAAAAACACGCGAGCTCACCTACGGCATACGGTCGCCTAGAACCTCTTAACTGAGAAACACATCAACTCGAATCAAGAGTTCATCATTCTAATTAACGACGTTCTATCTTCCGCGACAACGAAGCATACATCGCGAGTATACGAACACTTGTACCTTCAGTGACAAAAGTTGTTGTTTAATAAATAATATATTAACTGTTACCACAGTGATATACTCATTGTAACTACCCCTATCTTCCTAACCGGCATAGGGGATCGGCTCACTTCGCAGCGTCGATCATCAGATCGTAACGGGAATTTACGCCTCCCGTTGGCGCGACTCATCGCGAACGCGTCTCCCTGCGAAACGGCTGAACATTTTGGTCCTTCGAGCCGGATCACGTGCAAAGTGAAAAGTGCACCCCAGTGACACCCACTAGCATACAGTGCCACATGATCTCATCACAACCAACAGCGGAAGGTTAATTACGACAGGGAAGTCAGTGACGTCAGGGTCAGTCACCTTCGGACAAGCATAACCGCTGGGCGAGGAATGCAACCACGCAGCCTCCCACCGCAGCTGAACAATTCCAACAGCCGAAACGAGACCACTTAATCGGTCGATTTACAAACACATCGAAACAACTCAACGAATACGAACAGTCCGGCCAGCTCAAGAAGTCCACCTTAGTAACTCTCGAGGCCTATGTAAAAGACATTTGGAAGCAGCTCTACGCTGTTCAAGACGAACTAGAAGATCTCGATGAAGCGGAAAGCGAGCTTACACCCGTAATAGACGATCAGTATCTCGATCTGATAATACGGATAGCAAAGCTCATCGTCGAAATCACCAAGCTGCAAGCGAACCCATGTCGCCGAGTAGACAACGATCGAACTGTCGGATCAACCCCAACCTATCCGTCAATACACGCCACAAGGGCACACCCAAGCCGCGGCAAACGCACCTCATGCCTTCGCGACGGCTCAACACGCAGATCGCGCGCAGCCTTGGGAAACCGACGGACGATCGCCAATTAAAAACATTTCAGACGCAGATCAACGATGCGAACAAGAAGCCCGAGATAACGTCCAACGCAACAGCGAAGGACGATCCATCGTCGCCCTCCCATGCACCGACGGGTCTTCGTCGCTTGGAACCGCAAACACGCCTTCGATGAAACGACTCGCTTCTCGCAATCAGGATGCCCAAATCGCGACGAACTCCCTTCACGTCTCCACGATGATGCAACAAGCAGACTTCACGCAGTCTGGGGCAATCAAAGAAGAGCCAGCGATTAAAACCTTTCCAGACGAAGAGCGACTATGCGGGAAACACGCCCGAGCTCACGTACAACACAACAGCGGAAGACGATCCATCGTCGCTCTCCTACGCACCCACAAGCTTCCGTCGGAACGACTCTTCTTTCTAAACCGTCGAATTCAACGCGACAGGCATCTCGAATCAGAATATCAAACAATCTCACACGAATACCAGGACTTAAGACACAGGACGAGAGTCATCACAGACCACTCCGCCCACAACGGGCAACAACTTGCAGCTGGAACAACTCCGCATCGGGAGTCACCAAGCACACATCACGGCGTCAAGAGAAACGACGCCGTCCAGGGACTGGATCTACAGCAGCATGGAACCTTCCAGAATGTCATCCTGCGGAGCACTTATCTGTCAAACCCGCTACAGCATCAGAACAGGTACGAAAAAATATATTTATTAACATGTTATTCTCAGTGCAGTTACGACTCGTTGGCCCTATCAACGCCGCAAAGCGCGTTCCACGAAGCCAAGAGGAGGCGACAGCTTTCCTCCCTAACGCATCTGAGTCCAGAATCCTGGCGAACTCGACGGCAAATCCAAGGCTATCCGAAGGCAGCAGCAGCAACACGTCTAGCAGCTCCAATGGCCGTCGTTCGCCACGCTTCAACTGTGATTAACAACGTGGAGAGTCACAGGCTGAGTCCTGTCCAGGGCATCAAAGTCAACCTCAATTCGGAAAGCACGACAGAATCTTCAAATTCAACGACGTTCGAACCATCAAGGAGCAGATTCCCTTTGATTAGCATCTACATACGAAGCATTCAGCAACACGTGCCGATGTTCAACAATCTGTCCTGCATCACGACGCCAGTGTCACCTGAGATCAGGATCATGTCGAAGAATCATTCGCCGAGACAGACCATGCACACACCACCGTCGCCGCCTCTGAGACGCCACACCGGCGATGGGCCCGAATCAGAACAATTAAGCGCTACATACAGCATAAATCATTCAATAACAGCGGTAGTTTACATAATGTTGATCGGTACCCTCTCAACGGGGGAAGGATGTTACGTCGCGTGACGTCACCGCTCCATCCAGATGTCGACCGCTCTTAACTCGAAGAAACAATCAACCCAAGGAGGTGTCATAAAACTATATTTTTTTTTATTTTTTTATTTATTAGAGTACTTTTACAATCAATTCTGTGTAAGAATTTTTAGTAAGTTATGCTAGCGTGTTACAATGTCATGAGTATAAAGAGTTTATTGCATGTTTGATTCTAATTGAATCTAGTGCTTAAATCTAGGGGGTAGTGTTTTTTTAGCCTGCGGATCTGGTCCGTCGTGTCAAGTAGTTGAATGACTAGAGGGTTTTGGTGGTTGTTAACTCTTGTGCTGTATCTATTACTGAATTTGGATATTTCTTCTTTGACTGTGGGTATCTTGAGGTCGCGATGTATTGTTTCGTTGGTAACGTACCAAGGTGCGAATAATAATGTTCTTAATGTTTTGGATTGTAGTCGTTGGAGTATCTCTATGTTGGAGTTGCTTGCTGTTCCCCATAGTTGGATTCCATAGGTCCAGACAGGTTTTAGTATGACCTTGTAAATCATTATTTTACTCTGCATGCTTAAGTTGGAACGTCGGCCAATGAGCCAGTAGAATTTTTTAATTTTTGATTTGATTTGTTTAGATTTATCTGTGATGTGTTGTTTCCATGTCATTCTTCTGTCTAGAATCATGCCCAGATATCTGACTGACTCTTTGTTTGGGATTGGAATGTTGTTTATCGTCACTTGTGGTTTGTTTTCGCAGCGTAAAGGTTATGTGACTAGATTTGTTTTCATTTATTTTGAAGCGCCATTTGTGGAACCACTCTTCCATAGAGTCGAGGCCTCGCTGGAGAGTGGAAGAGGCAATAGTCGGGTCTGGGTGGGAAGCTAGTAAAGCTGTATCATCTGCAAATGTTGCTGTGGTTATGTCTATTAGAGTTGGTATACCTGCAGTGTAGATGGTTAACAGCAGGGGTCCGAGGACAATGCCTTCGGGTATGCCGGCTTCTATTGGAAATGTTGTGTCTATAGCGTCTTGGTATTTTACCATGAATATTCTGTTGGCTATATAGGATTTTAGGATGGAGTAGTAGGTGTGTGGTAGGATTTTCTTTAGTTTGAATAAGAGTCCCTCATTCCATACTTTGTCAAATGCCTGCTGGATGTCTAGGAATACCGCTGTGCAATATTTTTTCTTCTCCAGGTCTTGGATGATTTTGTGGGTTATACGGTGGATTTGTTCTATTGTAGTATGTTGCTTCCGAAAACCGAATTGATGATCTGGCAGAGTTTTCGATTCTTCTAAGAGTGGTAGGAGTCGCTTCATTAGCATTTTCTCAAATAGTTTGGACAAAGTAGGTAGGAGGCTAATTGGGCGATAAGAGCTTGCTTTGTGTATTGGTTTTCCAGGTTTGGAAATAAGTGTGATCAACGATATTTTCCAGGACTTAGGAAAGTATTGAAGGCGAAGTATTGCGTTGAAGATGGAAGTGATGAGTGCGATTCCTTCTGTGGGAAGTTCCTTGATGGCCTTGTTACTTACCAGATCATAGAGAGGCTCAATGGGAAGAGACATCTAGAAGGGAGAGTGCAAGTGTTCAGTTATTTCCTCTGGAGTAGTGGGAGAGTGTGTTTTGAAGACGTGGGTTAGGTAGTTGGCGAACAAGTAGGCTTTTTGCATAGGGGTACGCGCCCATCCTCCTTGCGGACTGCGAATTGGAGGAATTATTTGCGGAGGATAGGTGAGTTTCCTGGAAGCCTTCCATAGTGAGTAGTTGGAGTCAACTGTGGGAGACAGGTTGGCAAGATATTTTTGGAAGCACTCGTTTTTGTAATTCCTAAGGGTTTTCGTGAGTTTCCTTGTGGCATTGTTTAGCTTACGCTTGTCTTCAGGTGTTCTATGATTCTGCTATGCTCTTCTAAGTCTGCGTTTTTCTGCGATTTTTTTAATTGTGTGATCGGGGTATTCATTTTTGTTGATAAAGGTCTTGGTGGGGGTGGAAGAACGGATGGCGTTAATTATGCTGGAGTTTAGGTATTCCGTGGCTGCTTCTATATCTTCATAAATTTTTGGGGAAATTAAGGCGGTTGTTGAGTTGGTTGTGAATGAAGCCATTAGGTTGCTGTTCAATAATTGATGAGTTGATTGCTGTTATGACGGGTGAGTGGTCGGAGGAGAGTTCCACAGAGGAGTTGATTTGGACGTATCTTGGTGAGATGTTTTTGGTTATGAAGAAATCTAGTAGGTCAGGTATCTTGCTAGTGTCAATGGGCCAATAGGTGGGTTCGTTTGTGCTAAGGTAATTGAGTCTGTTGGTGTTTAAGCTTTTTAGGAGATTTTTACCTCTGACTGTGGGAAGTCTGCTGCACCATTGGGTGTGTTTAGCGTTGTAGTCACCTCCGGCTATGAATCTATTGCCCAAGTTTTCGAGGAAGTTGTCGAAATCTTCTTTTGAGATGGTATGTCTAGGAGGACAATAGACTGCTGAAGTGGTGATTGGGCCCTGCCAATCTTCTATCACTACGTTTGTGGCTTGAAGGTAGTCCTTCTGGTATGATGAAAGCTCGTAATGTTATATGCTGGTTTTAATAAAGATTCCGGTGCCGCTATGGGCCTTTCCGCTGGGATGCTGGGTATGGTAGAAGTTATATCCACTTATTTTTATGAAGTTTTTGTCGGTGAAGTGGGTTTCGAATATGAGCATTACATCGATTTGTTGGTGTTTTAAGAAGAGTTCTAGTTCAAGTTTGTGCTGAGCTAGACCGTTGGCGTTCCAAAGAGCTATGCGTGTTTGTTTTATTTTGCGTCGGGACTTATTAGTTTGTTCACGAGGAGTGTGAGCAGTGACAGCAGATTTTTGAATTGCTCAGATTGTTGTTCAATTAATTTTTCTATCGAGGTTATTCGTGTTTTGTGGACTGGGTACAGTATTTTGTGGGTGTTCGTTGTGAATTATCGGTCTCCTTTGGTTACCTTGAGCTACCTGTGCGTAGGAGATTGAAGGAGTAGTGAGTTTTTGCGGACTGGGTAAGTAGTTGCTGGGGGCTTTAACTCTGGGTTTGGGGTACTTGTTTGTGTACAGGATCTTGTAGGCTGAGCAACCTTTGTAGTTCATGGGATGTTCTCCTTGGCAGTGGATGCACTTCGCAGGAGAGTCTGGGGATTTGGTGCATTGGTCTGTGGGATGAAGTCCTGCGCATTTAACACAGCGATAGTTGTGATTGCAGTATTTTTGCGTGTGCCCGTACCTTTGGCACCTTTTACACTGAACTATTGATTGATTTTGTAGATTTCTTTGTTGTTTGGTTTTTGTTTTAGATTTATAAAGAATAGGGNATAGTGGGCTTTTTGTGATTCTGTGTCTTATATTGATGATGTTGGTGACTTCGTGGTTATGAGTTTCAAGTTCAAATTTCAGTTCTGCCAGGTTGGCAGAGTGGTGAATGTTGGGTAGTACCACATGAAAAGGTCTTTCTTGTTTTAGTTGGTATGTGTGGAAGTTGGCTTCAGGGATTTGAGCGACTTTGTTAGTTTTCTGTGTGACTCCGGGTTAGTCGGCAGGATTTTAACCTGATTGTTTTTAATTTTAAGTTGATAGTCTTCTTTTTTAATGTCTTTCTCAATTGATTTGATCATGGTTTGAATATCTATGACGTTGTCGATAAAGATTGGCGGAGGAGGAGGTACTTTTTGCATTTGTTGGTTAGCTGGATTTTCTATTACATCAATAGAATCATGTGTGTATGCTAGTAATTCGCATCTATTGTAGGTGGTGACGTGGTTTGTTGGAAATGTGTTCTGATTTGTTTGTTCTTTTGTGATTTGTATCTAACTTTCGTTCTTTACTATTGTTTGTGTGGTTAGCTATGTGGGACAGGTTGTCCATTTGCCATGGTGGAGGTATATAGGCCATCTTCGAACTAATTAATTCAGTTGAAGAAACTAGTCGAGAGGCTAAATTTGCAGAATAGAAGTGGCTGGTTATCCACGAGAAGGTTTAGGAAACTCTGAGTTACACTTGAGTCAGTTCACTTTCGAGAGGAGGTCGTCTCTTGTTGTAAATTACATTGGACACTGTACACACGTCTGCACGCGTCGGCTGTCGACGGCGAACTGATAAAACTATATATTGGCAATTAGGACCACTAGACCCGTACGTGTCATCAGGCCCAAGAGTGGTCCTTAAAACACTTCCTTGGGTTCATTGTTCGTTTCTGGAAAGCACGGAGAAAGCGGGTATTTTCTCACGCACAAGGCCACCTACGATTTACGTTTAGGAGGAGATTTCCTCCACCTATCTCCGAATATGAGTCTTGCTTGAACCAATCAATATCTTTTAACTTTAACCCCTCTTGGCCTAACGAACAGTGCAATCAACGAATCCGCTTTCCTCGTGCTCACGACACACTCCGTACGAGCTTTCCTCCGCACGAACACGGAGTCGGAAAGTCAGTCTGAGTTCAAGTTTACCTCTTCACAAAACAGTCCAAGTAGGCTCGTCTAAGTCTAAAATCTGCTCTCTTAAGTCATTCGTCTTCTCTCTTACGTCTAAGTCTTACGTCTTCAGTATAAGTCGAAGTCATAACTCAGTCTCAATTCTTATTCTCTCACACGGTACACGGTTGCCCAGCTACACAGTGTTAATTGCGAATCATAATCACTCGAGTCACACGTCTACACCTTGATACAAACGACATTATATATATATATATATATATATGTATACATTAAATATATACAGCGAAAATTACCTCGCGATTCTGTATGAACATTTGTACCTTAATCGAGAAGAGTTGTTGGAAATATATAGTATATTTAATCTGTTACTACAGTGATATACTCATTCGAACTACCTCTATTGTCCTAACCGAAATAGGGGATCGGCTCACTTCGCGGCGTCGGTCATCAGATCGTAACGGGAATTTACGCCTCTCGTGGGCGCGAATCATCGCGAACGCGTCTCCCCACGAAGCGGTCGAACAAAGATGGTATCCTGCTGGAGGTAGCCATCCACATGTTATTTAACAATAAAGCTAGAAAAATTTACCAAATGTCTCGCTGGATAAATTGTAAAGAACAAATTAAATAAATAAATAAAAAATCTTTCATTTACAAAGAAACCTACAGTAATTTGCCGATTTTAACAAATTACATCATGTGTCGTATTTTAATTACAAAAATATCACATGTTGATGGAAGTTTTATAAAAAATGGTTCAATAACATAAAATTATTTTATTGTTGCATTATTATCTCGTTGATACCCAATCTCGAATCAAGTAATATTGTTCGGCACTATCTCTGTAACCAATAGTAGATGTTCAATAAAGAAAAGCTGTGTAATTGTTTCATTGTAAATTCTAAGATATCATCAAAATGTTAAAATTCCCCTACCATGAGCATATCTTAATTGAAAACATGGCTAAACTTCGTCTACAGATACAATTCTTTCTCAACTATTATTTTTTTATTTACTTACTTAATTTGTACTTTACAATTTGTCCAGCTGGACATTTGGTAAATTGGGGCCCAAGTGTTGTAATAATGGAGATATAGAAACGATTCTATTTTTCGAAACTGAAAATATAAAATTTATCGAACCTATCGAACGTAGAAAAAGATAAAGCAAGTGAAAGAGAACGAGGAACTGAGAATCGAAGCGATCGACAAATATTGAAGGCTCGCGATAAGTTGAGATCTTTAACTCAAAACTCAAAATTTCTTATGTTTGATTTTTCATCAATAAAAATATGACCTCATATCCAAGGTCGTTGAATTCGTCTCAACAAACACTATCGTTCGTACCAAGGAAAAAGAATATGTGGTTCCATGCGACAATGAAAAAATATTCACGCTAGTACAATTGACATGTCAAGTGCTGAGGATTAGTATTAAATCTAAATGGTGTATGGAGAAACATTAAAATGATTTGTATCTGATGCAATTGGTTACATCATTCCACTGATTCATTATCGTTTGAAATGAAATATTCTCTTCCCTTCTCTAAGAGGAATATAATAAACAATTAATTTCTCTTTCTTAGGCAATGTGCAATTAGTTTCATTATTGCACGATTTTGTCATTTTCATACTTGTCTATTTCGGATAAAAAAAATAGATATGAACTTTTTCGTAGAACCGTACAATTAAATAGGTAAATGTAGGGTGGAACTCAATAGATTCTTGTCAATGCTAATGTACAGCTAAACAGGGCAGATCCCTAACTTTAAGTTTAACACTAAACCTACCACGGCGGTCATTTTGACCGCTTTCAAATTTCTACTCAAATTTAACCATATTTAAACGTTATCATATCGCTTCATATTTTGTGACTTTTCATAAAACACGCATACAATATATTCGGTATTTATTTCTAGTTTGCTTTTTTCTTTTCCAAGAAAAATTTATAGTTTGCCATGCCTACCGTAGGCGGTCAATTTGACCGCTCGATAAAATATTCTATTTGCTCTTAAAATAAATACAATCAGTACAAATAAAAGGCTATCTCAAGGTCAGATGACAAACAAAATCAGTAATAACAAATAATAACAACTATTACATACGTAATCTGGTCATAAACCATAATACATCCTTCGATCAAATTGGCCACTCAGACCCATATAATGACCTTAAGGAACCGCCATAAAATTTAGCATTTTTTACGGTCAATTGTTACAAACATTTTAAAAGTCGAGAAGTTTCTTAGGGTTATTACTCATTCCGATAAAACAGGGAAAAAGCGGGTTTTTCCAATGTTCAACGGTCAATTCCACCCTCGGAAAACCGTTTGTGGAGAACGGCCAGCACCCATCAATATTTTGTATAAATATCGCCGTCAGAGACTATATTCTTATTTGTTATTTTCCTTTCGACCAGAATACATCTCAGTTTGTTAGTAAAACAGTCGAAATCTAAACTTGTTACCTCTAAAACTCAGACAGAAAGTATCTCAGAGCGTTTTGTGTAAAGTGGTTATAAAAGAAAGAGTAAAGCATATAGAATTTGACAATAATTTTGTATTTTGTACATAGTGTTATTCTGTGATAAATATTTACTCTAAAAATGTTAAGACTTCGCAAAAAAGTATTATTAAAAAAAAATAACGGACATAGCAGAAGACTGTTCAGTGTACGATGAACATGAAAAGCTATTTACAACCGAATCAGAGTTAGACAGCAATAATGAAGTGGAGAATATTATCAATGAGCGTCAATAGCAAGTATACAATAAATGGATTTCCCTATTTGGCAAAGGATGAGAGAAGAGAAAATTCAAATCCACTTGGAGAATTCGTTGGTCTGAGGCTGATGGAACCATTCACAGGATGTGGAAGGAATCTAACAACAGATAATTTTTTTACGAGTGTATCACTGCCCACAAAGCTACTCGCAAAAAAAACTACAATTGTTGGAACAATCCGTGAAAATAAACGTAAATTGTCAAAGATAGCCAAAGATCAAAAGGAAAAAATAATTCTGTTTTTAAGCAAATTTTATATTTCAAATCAAATTCCTTTTACGGTGTATAAATGCAAACCAACAAAAAAAGTGTTTGTGCAAAGTTCCATGCATAAAGCGATAGAAATTGAACAAAACAATAAACGTATACTGGAAACGATTAGATTTTATAATGATACAAAATTTGGAATAGATGTAGTGGACCAGATGTCAAGGAAATACAGCGTGAAGTCAAAATCTTGTAGGTGGCACCTCCACGTATTTTTCAACATTTTGGACCTAGCTGGAATAAATGCCTGGATTTTGTATAAAGAAACAACAGGTGAAAATATTTCAAGACAGAAATTTTTATTCTAGTTAGCTACAGAGCTCGTTGCTGAGTATACAGAATCGCGGGAAGAAAACCATGCTATAAAACTATCAACAAGTTCAGATTCGTTACCACGAAAAACTTGTCAAGTACGAAATTGCGAAGGTTACAAAACTACGAAAATCTGTTCAATATGCGGGAAATATGTATGCGGCAAATGTACATTTGATAATAAGATAATTTGTAAAAAATGCAGCGAAGTTGAATAAGATATCTCTATATAAATAAAAATGTAATTTTATTTAAGTCTATAATTGAAATTAAATAAAAGTAAATTTGGACGAAATTTCCTGGCAGGTCGTTATTTTNATATATATTCAGTTATAAATTAACCATTATCTAAGTTAAATTGTAAAAAGTATTACTTTTCTAATCAGCGGTAGTTTTGACCGCGCCCGGTTGGGTTAGGTATACACAAAGTGTCGGTAGGTTTAGGTTAAATACATAGATTCTTGTATATGCTAAACTACAACCAAACAGGGCAGATCTCTAATTCTATAGGTTCTTGCACATGCTAACTTTATTTAACCTCAGCACTTGACCGCACGGTGCAGCACTAGTCCGGGAACAAGCAGAATTATAAGCGTGAGTACTCTCGTTTCCTCTCTGTTAGTGCCATAACATTGTTACACCATCTTTATTTTCAAAAGACGCGCTTTCTGTACTATAATAAAGCTGTAAAAAGATTTGGTTTTCATATCTCTTTACTATTTTATTTACTTTGATTTTGGGACGTTAAATATTCTGAACATATGATATTGTTTAGTAGATAATATCATCCGATATATTTTTATTATGGAAATGCGAAATGTCAGTGCTTTTTAAACGGAAAGAAGGGAAACTGATTTTATGTAGAAATAGATTATAAAAAGGTGTTCAAAATGAATCATAGAGTCAACAAATGTATTCGAACCTATGAAAGAAAAAAATTTAAAGAAGTTGTAGTTTCAGTACCAAAAATGGTTGTTTCGTCTTTGGATAATATGAAGAACAGAAGTCATGTTTTATTAAATGATAATTCAAATATATTTGAAGAGAAAGATGTTGATAATGATTCTGTGTATAATGATCCTTTTGAGACGACATTTGATAAACTTCTTAAAAAGGCAAGGTACGAAATTTTGTTATTGCTTTATTGTATTACAGTTATTAATAGAATTGTTTGTTTAATAGAGTTCTACCACCTGTGCCAAAGGCACATAATGATACAATATTACTAACTAGTTCAGATAGTAAATCTGAAATAAACGATCACCAATCTTCATTGTATGAAATATCAAATTTCAACACAAAACCTGTTTCTAAAAGAACACACAAAAAGATAAAAGTGCATATTACAAAGAAAACAATATCTAAGAAAAATGCATCTATGTTCAAAAATAATGGAGAATCTAAAGTAGGTTTAATATTATAAAGTATATCTATATAATGTTGAATTTACATTAAAATTATATTATAAGTTAATTGCATCATTCCACTGATTCATTGTCGTATTCATTATAAGTTAATATATACACATATTAAAAGTATTAGTAATAAATATCTATATATTATTAATAGGTACAAGAAGACATATCTCATAAAAAATATAAATTACGTAAAACGAGAAATAATAGTAAAATGCCATTTAAATATTTGCAAGTCAAACAAGCTAAAAAAAATTATAATAAAAAATATTTTGTAAAAAAGAATGAAAAAGCTAGTAATATACAAAGTGATAAATCTTGTAACAATGTGGAGATAAAACCATGTTTTATTAATTTAGACAGATCTGATGTATCAAAATGGAATAGTAAGTTACATACAATAGAAAATAATTTACTAAAAGAAAGTGATCAGTTATTAGACCAACATTCAATTAATGGAATCAGTATTGATAATTTAAAACATGACGAAGCAAAAATAAAACATTGCACTGTTAAACTAGAACAATTAGGAACAAGTCCATACATAACACCACTTGATTTTAGAAAAAAATATGAAAATGTATTCAGTAGTACGCCTAATGGTAGGCCTGTTAGATCAATTGCTCATTTAATATCTTTATCACCAATTCCAGTTAAATATTTTGAAAAATTGAAGGATTCTACAATGTTGCCAAGCAACATCTCATTTAATGAAAATAATGAAATTTTATTAAAGTCTAAACTAATAAGCGGTGATTTGTATAAAGGAACAAATACAATAAAAAAATATAAAGATGAATATAAGTTATCTAGTTCTTTAGCAAACACATCTAATTTTAGTAAGTACAATTTCAATCAATTTGAAAATATAGATAAAAAAGATATAGATTCATTAATTAAACTTAGTTATAATGAGAATTGTGATGAGAAAGAATTTTTAACAAAAAGAGATTCAGTTCAAAATATTCCAAGAAATGAAACTGAACAAAATAACATATTAAATAAATCATTATTAACAGAAGAATATAAAATTTCAAATGTAAAAATAGACAAACATATCTTAAGATTCTCTGATGATGCAAATATGTCATGTTCTTTGTTTGATGATACCAATGGAAGTATTCAAACTCCATTAGGCAATGACACTGAAGTGAATGATATAGTAAAAGTAACTATTAGTAATTTAATGATAAATGAAAAAAATTCTGTATTAAATAATGAGCGGCACTCTGATTTTGTTAAATTAAATAAAACATCTACTGTAAATATAAGTACTGATAAAAAATTAAAATTCAATAAGACACAGGAAGAATTACCTGCAACCTCAGTCTCAATTAAATTGACGAAATCAGATTCATCATCCGATGAAAATATGATATATGATGATAAAAACAATGATATAGTAAATGTAAATGGAAAAATTCTGTCAAACAGAGGCAGTGTATTAAATATAAACCATTCTTCTGTAGACAGTAGTAGAAAATGTGGTAAATCTCATGTAGTTTTGAAGCAATTGCAAGATTCCATTAGAGTTACAAAAAGAAAAAAATATACTAAATGGGATCTTGATTTAGTTAGTATCGCAGAAGATTGTGATAATAGTATAGAACTGAAGAAAAAGCAGATACATTTAGAAAAGACAAACACTGAAAGAGAAATGATATTATCACAAAAGGAATTATCAGTTTTAGAAAATATAACAGAGGAATCTACTAATAATACTCATAGAGTAGTTGAGAAACTTGTTTATTTAAAACCAGGCAAATCTTGGGCAAGATCTCTGTCAATTTTGCACAATATACAAACTGAATTTAATTTGGATAAATTATCTGTTGGCAAAGGTAAAAAATGGAGACATAGTGTTCAGGATATTTTAAATATGCAAACACAAGGTAATTATACAATGATTAAAAAACATTTTTTATACATTTTGTAACTAAAACTTTTTGATTTAATAGATTATATATTATATTGATTTTGTTGTAATGTTAACAGAGAAAATTTAATGTAATACATATGTGATCATGCAAACATTTGAATGTTGTATCTTTATTTGACAAAACAAAATATTACTTTAAAATTCATTAACCTGAAATATTAATATTTTATGTATTTTATGATATAATATACATGGTTTATTTCATATTCTATACTTTTTATATATTTTTTATTTTTTAAGTATCCATTATTTTAAAATAAGTTTTCATTCTAAAAATGCTCTTTTATTTAAAAAATGGACAAAATATACATTATTTTGTAAATATGCTGTAAATGGGTAGGTCTTATAAGTGTAATGTAAATAACATTTTTCTAAATATATATTATAATGATATTAATTTAATTTTTCATATATGTAGGAATTATACAAAGCTGCATAAAAAAGAATGATAGTAATAAAAAATTACGAACATCTAATGAAGTAATTAATAAATCAGAATATGAATTGACTAATAACAAAGGTAAAACTTGTGATTCCACCAATCTCACACGTGTTTCAAAAAGGATATCAGTTCGTGTTGTTCCAATTCATAAAACAGTGAAATCTATTGAAGATGCATCATTTCTTGAAGTCTATGGTATTGTTCCTGTTAAGAGCCAGAGATTTACATTATTAAATAGTAAGTCATTTTTTTAAATTTAATTTTTAATAAATTTTTTATCATTATATTCATATATCTGCATATAGATCCTCAAAAATCTTCTATATGTAACATTCAAAATAATGACAGTGATGGCCAAGTTATTGAAGAGCATGTAGTTTCAACAGCCAGAGAAGTTATTTTACAGAGATGTTTACAAAAAGATTATATACCATTTACAACATACTTTTCTGATTCGTAAGTATATGTATTTTTAATAAAATTGTTAGAGAATAGTAATATAATAATTTGTTTAGATATCTGGAACACTGTCGAAAAATTGGAGAAGGTGTATATGGTGAAGTTTTTCTTTATGAAGAAGAAAATAAAAAATCTGTTATAAAGATTATTCCTATAGAAGGTAGTGATTGTGTTAATGGAGAACCACAAAAGAAATTTCATGAGATATTATCAGAAATTGTAATTGCAATGTAATTATAATTACAATTTGTTAGTTATAATGAATATTAAAATTCATTATAATATTAATCTTTTAATAAAAATAATTTTAGGGAACTACACAATTTAAGATTCAACACCAGGTACAATACTGATGGATTTGTAGAAGTAAAAGATATTAAATGTATAAAAGGAAAATATCCAGGAAGACTTATAGAATTGTGGAATATCTATGATGAAGAAAAACATTCTGATAATGATTGTCCATCAATGTTTAATGATGATCAATTATACATTGTTCTCGAACTTGGACATGGAGGTCAAGATTTAGAAGCGTTTGTATTTAATACTGCAGAAGAAGCTCATATTTTGTTTATACAGGTTGTTATTATAATGTGCTTCATATTATAAGAATTTTAAGTATATTAACATTCATTTCTAAGTTTCAGTGTCATATATCAATTATTTTGTCTTTTTTTTATTTTTAAATATATATAACTAATCTCGTATGATAATTAAACTAGCAAGTCAACTTACATTTAATTTTTCATCAACCTGAATAATTATATTTAATATTTTTTAATAGGCTGCTTTAGCATTAGCAGTTGCAGAAAAGGCTATTGAATTTGAACACAGAGACTTACATTGGGGAAATATATTAATATCTTCGGCAAATGAGGATTATGTACATTATAAGATTGGGCAAAAAAACATTGAACTAGTTAGTAAAGGTGTGAAGGTATACACAGAAGACTATTTTCAATTCTAGTTAATTGTGAGATTTCTTTCTTTAAATTAAATTGAAAAACATATTGAATTTCTGGTTTTAGGTGTCTATTATAGATTTCACCCTTTCAAGAGTTAAATATCAAGGATGTAGTGTATTTAACGATCTTGCATTAGATCCTACACTGTTTACAGCTCAGGGCGAATATCAATTTGAAATATATCGTTTGATGAGGGATAAAATTAAGTCAGTTCTTAAGTATAATTTTCATATATTAATTTTCATTATTCACTTATTAAGTTGCGTATTTATTGTTTGTGCATTATTTTAGGAACAATTGGCAAGCATTTGAACCCTATACAAATATTTTATGGCTGCATTATACTTTAGATAAAATGATCACAGCAGTTAGATATAAAAAGAAAAACTTGAAAATTCATAAAAATGGTATAACAAAACTTAAAGAACTAGAAAATGAAATTTTGACATATAACAGTGCCTTTGACTTTGTAACAAATTGTGATAAAATTGTTAATTTATTACGTATTAATTAAAAATCCGAAGTAACTTCTGTATAACAAAGAAAAATATCGAAGTTGCAAAATGTAAAATATGAGTAGCAATACAAATTTTTTAATATCTGTATGTTAATGAATATTAGAAAAATATGTAAGTTTAATAATGTTATATTAAATGTATATTTTTATTGCTCTATATGTTTGTAACATGTCCTTCAAAGAATAAATCTTTATTGCAGTATTTAAATATTCTTATTTAAATATAAATATAATTTACTTCCAAATTAAAAAATATATTTGTTCATAAAAAAATACAATGTATTTTTTAAATTATTTGTTCCATATAAATCAAATTTTTATTACAAATAATGAGATTTTATACTTTTTATTAAAATTTATTGCAGTTACTTCTCATTTGATGTTAAATGTTTAGTTTTATATGTGTTTATATGTTTGTTTTACGTGTTTAACTTAAATGTATATCATTAATTACATAATTTATAAGATAATAAATTACAGTAACAAAGTCATCACAATGTTAAAATTCAGAATAAACATTTTATAAAAAATCTTTATAAATTTATTATTTAAGCAAAAGAAAAAATATTTTTTTTTAAATTAAAGAAACATCTTGAAAAACTTCAATAATATTAATCTGTAGGAAATGCTGTAGTATATTCATATATATTGCTCAATTTATGATATGCGCTACACTGATTAATAAAATTCCATCTTTGTTGATCAAACTGAAAATAAAAGTATGTATTAGAATAAAATAAATATAACTAAAAAGAAAAATACATTTAAAATAATAAATATACAGTGAAATCTTTTTCAATTTGTTTGTCTTTCTTAGATTTGTTTTCTAATTCTGGAGATTTTTCTTCGCCATTGTGGTACCTATAACATATAATTTTTATGGTACAGTTTAATATTTAATGCAGGCTGATATATTTAACAATTTACCCAAAGTTATGTTCCAAATTTGATTTACAATCTTGTGCTTGTAAAGTTCGATACTTTTGAGTATCACCCAAAAGTGGCATAAATTGCCATTGATTTTGTATGTGTGAATTTTTTTCTTTTGAAATTGATGATATTATTCTTTTGTACATTGATTCTTTAAATTAAAATGCATATATCAATGGAACTATATTATTTATTATTTATTTTAAATATTATTTGTATTACCTTCTCCATGTACATTTGTGGGTAGAATTTGGAATTTCTTCTCCACTTCATTTAATGTTGTATATAACTCCTGTTGAGCATTATCATATAAACATTGATTTTCGTTTTCCATATGAATTACGTCAGAGTTGTTGTTTATAATTACAGTTATCTGTTCATGTAGTTCCATTAATTCTTTCATATTCAATGACTAAAAGCACGTAATTATCCTCAATTAAATGTTTCATTACATGAATGTGCAGTTACATACTAATAACCAATTTTCTGAGTCAAACATTTTTTCACTCTTCATGTCATCTTCAAATTGCTTTTGCAAAATTTCAACGTTTGCTTTGTGTCTTTCACAAACTGCATTTAAACTACTATCATAGTTTTTTTTCATTAATATTATTTTGTCTTGATATTCTTCCATCTGAGACTATGTAACATTGTATAAGTATTAAAGTAAAAGTATCATCTAATATAAAATAGTTGAACATAATGTAGTAATAGAAATAATATACTTGCTATAATAATATTAAGTAATAGCTACTTTAAGGATAGCACGAAGCTCAGCATTTTCTTGTACTAAATGTTTAATAATTTCTTTAGGATGTTTTATTTCACAATCTTTATTCATTATTTCATTTTGGTTTTCATTATGTTCATTTTTCGAATGTTCCATCTTATACCTCGTCAATAAATTATTTGGAGAATTAGATCGCTCAAATGTTATACAATTATTTTCAGGCACTTCTTTTATATTCACGTTATTCAACAATTGTATATCGATTTTTTCTATTTCAGTTTCTCTTACTTCTCGTTTTTCATCTTTATATTCGAGTTTGAAATTTTTTATTTTATTATTTGCAGTTAACTCCATTATTTCATCTTGATGAATCTAAAAATAAAATAAATATGTTAATACATAGTTAATAAGAAATAAAGCATATCTCAAAAACTACTAACTATGTACTGATCATGTAATTTTTTAATAAATTTATTATTCGATGAATCTTTTTCTAAATTAGATGTATTTTGAAGACTTAATAGTCTTTCATATATTTGATTGGAAAGAGTATACAATTTGCTTTTTAGATTTTCTTCCATTACTTCATTATTCAGTCTAATTAATAATTCAGAGTTTTCATTTTTCCAATATTCCACATTTTTTTCCAAAATTTCATTTTCATGTAGATATATGTCTAAGCTATTATCAAGTTTTTTGTTATTATTTTGGTCATTTATAAGCTGTGTTCTTAAATTATTGAGTTCAACTTTTAATTTCTTTTCATATTTATCCAATTTTATAAGATTCTCTTGCATTGTATATATGATATTAATTTTATCATTTTGTTCAGTTAGGGATACAATTATTAGATTCATTTCTATAAGTTTATGTTCAACATCTTTTAGTTTTTCATTTAATAACCTATTTTCATCTTCTAATTTTATGATTTCACAATGTTTTTGTTCCATTGCATTTTTGTATTCATCAATTTTTTGTGACAAAATATTATTACTTGCATCAATTTTATTTTTCAAGGTAGTTATAGCTTCATCTTTTGTGGAAATGATCATATTGGATTGAATAATATTCTTTTCTAATTCATAATTTTCAAATTGTAAATCACTCAATCTGCAAAAGATGTTAGCAATTAAAAGATAATATAAAATAATAATTAATATTACAAAAAATATTTCTTTTTTATAAAACAAATAGAAGCATTACCTTTTCTCTATTTCTTTAATCTTATTTTCTAAAGTAGTTTTTAGGTTTTTAGTTTCAAGAAGTTCACGAACTTGCTCTGATAAATTTTTAATTTGTTTAGTTTTTGTTATTAATTGTTTCTTACTCTCTCGACATTCTTTTGATAATCTATTTGTTATATTTTCTAAATTCTTGTTTTCTTTTTTTAATTCATTACAATCTTTATCATATATAAATAATTCACTTTTAAGTATCTCGAGTTGTTGTTCTAATTTCAATACATGATTGTCCTTTTTATTAAGTGCTGTAGTTATTTTTGATAACTGTTCTTTAATTTTTATGTTTTCTTCATTTAAACCATTACCTTCTCCTCTTTGTTGTTGCACTACTTCTTTCAATTGAGCTATTTCTAAATTTTTTCTTTTTAATTCCTTCTGTTGTTCTTCTATTGTTTCAGTTATCTGTATGTGTTGATCTCCAGCACCTTAACATAATTTTTTGTGTAAAAAAGCAATACTGTATATATAGTTAATAATTATTTATAGTCATGGAAGGAATTAATCATTTAGGAATATTGCTGTTAGTAAATAATTAAAATACTACAAATATATAATTTTATACATAAAATATAACTGAAATTATAATACAATGGAATTTAAACATTTAAAGATTACCTTGTAAAGCTGTATTTATTTTATTTATACAAGATCTCAAATGTATTTCGATCGCTTTATTAATTTTTTCATCATATAAATATGTTTCCTCTGTATGTAATATTTCATTTAATAACTGATATAAAATGTTTTCGATAAAGTCATTTATCTTATTTTGTATGTATAATAGATCATTAGGAAGCTGTTTAATACAAGAATCATATTTCTTATTTTCTTTTTTATGCTGATTATATAATTCAGAAATTAGTTGTTTCTTCAAAGTTATATCTAGCAAAAAAATTAATATGTTAATATACACATATATATGTGTGTGTGTAAAAACGCAAACCAAAAGTTTAAATTACCTTGAGAAACATTAATAGCTGATTGTGTATCTTTCAGAATTTCATAAAAATAATAAGTTTGTTTAATCATGACTGGGCGTTCGATTTCTACATATATTTGTAACTTTTGTGTAAGAGAACGTAACTTAATTAAGAAATGTGTAAAATATTCAATGATTTCCTTTTCTATATTATCTATGACATCTTTTCTACTTAATTTAATGGTATAATTATGATATTCCTATTAAATGTTGTTGTTTGTTTTCAACAAATTATAATATGGCATTAAAATAAAATTATAACATGAAATATTAAATTAAAATGAAATTAAAACATTATAATATATTGTTACTTTTTCCCAAATAAAAAATTAAGTCAATGAAAAGTATTACCTTTTGAAGTCCACAAGAATCTAAATTGTTTGCTATCTCACTTAATAAATTTGTATTATTAGCTGCGTTAGAAATATTGTCAAATTCTATTTCATTTGAATTATTCATATCTTGCTTTACATTGAATGCAACTACACTGTCTTCAACTACATATACAAAATATATGTACAGGATGGTTGATAACTGGTGGTACAAGCGGAAAGGGGGTGATTCTACGCGAAAAAAGAAGTCGAAAATATAGAATAAAAATTTTACGTTTGAGGCTTTGTTTTCGAGAAAATCGACTGAATTTTCGCTCTGTACGCGTGCACTTTATCACGTCTCGTTATAACGGATCTCACCGTAGATCATTGTCTCGATTGACGTTATGTTGATAAACACTTCCAATGTGACCGAAGTGTTTTCCTACTTATTAACTTACTATCCGACTTTTTTATTCTATATTTTTTTTATTCTATTTTTTTTATTCTTATTTTTTTTATTCTATATTTTCGACTTCTTTTTTCGCGTAGAATCACCCCCTTTCTGCTTGTACCACCAGTTACCAACCACCCTGTATACATATATATACACATATATTACATATATTATATATTATATAAATATATATATAATATTATTATGATATTATATAAATCATATATAATATTGATTTCACTTATAATATAGAAAATGTGTGATTTGTGACATATATATATATAAGTATATAATGCACTATATATTATTATGTAAGTTTTAAATAACAGCATTACTTGTTTTTTTTGAATCCACTTCAGAGTCACAAGAAAGTTTTTCACAAATCATATATTTTAAATTTTGATCAGAGGAAATTTCTAGTTTATCATTTTCTATATAATGCTTTAGATCTCCAATTTGTTGTAAGAGATTTTGACTTTCTATTTTATAACTTTGAAATCTTGTTATAATGATGTTTATATTATACAGTATATTATTTGCTTCTTCACCAATATCCAAGCTACATTTTGAACAATTACAAATTTCTTCACAAACGCCATTAAGCTCTTCCAAATTATTTAAAACATATTTTAAATTATTGAAAAAATCACTAATTTCTCGTTTCATAGAAACCAATTGCTCTTCATATTGAGCAATTTTAATATCTTTATTCTGAATTTCAGTTTTTAAAACTTCTAACATATTCTTTGTCTCCATCTAACGTAATTAACAATATAATTATTCATAATCATGTAAATGTATATAATTATGAGTAAATAAAGTATTTAATAAATATAATAAAAATAGTATACTTGTTCATTAAATGGAATAGACAGTTCTTTGATCACTTTTAACAGTTGAGTTAGCTTTTTTTCTTGATTTGTTAATACACAATTCTGTTCATAATTTTGTTTTTTAAGTTTATCTCTTTCTTCTAAGACATTCTGTAATTGATCTAGCATTATACTATATTTTTCTGCTTTTTCTACTAGTTGTTCCATTTCTTGTATCTTTTTCTGTAATACGGTAGGAATATATAATTTTTTATTTGAAAATTAATCCTTGATATTAGATATGTGTGATTACTAACTAAGAGTAACTCTTTTTCTAATCGTAATGTTGTTGTTTCTTTGACATACAATTGAAGTTTTTCAATTTCTTCAGAATATAAATAACAACTTTCACATTTCTCATTTAAATCTTGTTTGAGTTGTTCCATTAAATATTTGTAACTACAAAGCTAGAAAAAAAAAGAAGATAGAATTTACATAGTGGAATAATATAAAGATAATATAAAAAATAATATATAAACATATTACCTTTTTTTTCAAATCTTCTACTTCGCAATTACGTTCATGATCCAATTTATATAATTTCTCATGTAACATCTGCATAATTATTATCAAGTATTATTACTGACACTAGTGAGATGTGGATTGAAATGTAAATGTGGAAAGAAATGCAACCTTTGTGGGGACAAATATAGAAATTTAGAGCACATGAAAAGAGAGTGGAATAGAAAGTAGGTTTAACATAGGAGAGATAGCCAACAAGAAAGGAAAAGATAGGGTTGTCAACTTGATGAGGAAATTGGGAAAGAAAAAAAGAATAGAGTGAAGAGGTAATTTGGTAAAGATTTGTGCAATAGATAACAGATAATAGACATATAATAATAATTAATAATTAGATAAATAATAGAATGTAGATATGTAATAGTAAAATAAGAGTAAAATAAAGTTGAGTGTCTGAGTGAGTGAATGTGTGTGTAAATGAATAAGTGAGAACGCAAGGAAATAGGGAAAATAATTGTGAACCAAATTCCTTTTGACCAGAAGACTGAAAATAAACTACTACTGTTATTAGGTATTAATTGACTTCAATTTTGTCATGTGACATATTTTAGTTTTATTTAAAAAATTGTATTTTATATACTTGCTTTGAGATTTCCTTGTTGAGTGTATATGCAACTTTCTTTTTCTTTCAGTAAAATTTCCAAATGTTTATTCATATCATGTAATTCTTCTAACTCAGCATCTCTTACCTAGAAAATAAATACAATTGTATAAATTATAATATCATTATATAAATTATTAAGTTAATATATCATACGCAGAGTTCATTTTTCAAAACAATAATTTCAGAATCTTTCTGGATGATAATTCCTTTATGAACACTATTATGTAAATCAAAATCAGATTCTGTTCCCATTTCAGTGTCAGACTCTGTTAAACTTTCAATATCTTGCGAACTATTACTGCAAGAAGCATCACATTCAAAACTTTGTTCCTTGTGATTATTTGTTTGTGAACTATTTTTGTCTAGATCTGCATTGTTATCTTCATTACTGAATTTTGATGTGAATGATGTTTGTGACATTGCCTAGATAGAATAATATTTATATAAAAATATATTGTTTAAATGAAAAAAAGCACAATTATTTTCATACAGATATTGTTATAATTTTGTTTAGATATTTATCAACTTCATCATCAATTTGTATTTCTATATCATGTGTTTCTGTGTTCACCTGTAAGTAAATATTACATTTATTTAAATAATTTTAATTATAGTACTAATAGGTTAATTATGATATAATGATACTACTTGTACAGCTACATCAATATATTCTATCCAAGATGATGTCTTTTTATTGTAATCTACAAAATTAAAATACAAATAAGAATTTAGAAAATAAAAAGTTTTTAAATATTTTGTATCATTTTACCTGCAGCAGGAAGTGATCTTATAGTAGACCTACATGATGGTATTAAATTATAATTTTTCGAAGATGGATCAAACATAGTTAGAGAATAAGAATATAATTGATTATATTGATTTGTTATAGCTGATACATTTCTTGTATTAGACTGTGAATTTCTTTTACAAGGTGTATGGATTGATAACAAATTTGACTGAATTATAGGACCTGATTTACTGATATTGAAAAATGCACCTTTTAGAACTCCAGTTGTATAATTGTTTTTCTGTGGTAATTCTTTTATTTTTGAAATGTTATCCTAAAAAATAATATGAAATTATTAAGTTACTTTTAACTTTAATTTTAAGTTATTATATAAAAGAATAATGTACAAAGTAAATTGTTTAAAAACTTACTAAGTTTTGTAACTGTTCTTCCTGTTTAGTGGTGAGTTTAAGAGTTTTATATTTTTTAAGTTCCTTTTTAACTATTTGAAGTTCATTTTGTGCTTTTGGATTGAGTCGAATAATATTATCAATAATTACGTTAAATGGTATTATTTTTCCTATCTGCAAAAAAATACATAGTGGGAATGTTTTTCTTTGATATGAATATTTTGTTTAATTGAATACATACTGATGAGTCATGTTCATTAAGTTCACGAAAGTAACGTGAATTTTCTAAAGAATTTGGACTCCATGCTCTGATATCTGAACAAGAATCATGTAATTTTAATCGACCTTCTAAACGTTTCTTCGGTAAAACATAGTCACCATACATCAAAGGTGTTCCTGAGTTATTTTTACTAGCTAAAAAAATTCGAGGTCCATGTTCTACATAAGACATATTTACTTTTTTCTTTTTGCTCAAAAAATAAGTAACATTAATTACTACTACTCTTAACGGATCTGAATCTAAAATTCTTTTTAAAAATACAATATAATATAAAATAAATTGTATTATTTATTTG
Source organism: Bombus confusus (assembly GCA_014737475.1). Lineage (NCBI taxonomy): Eukaryota > Metazoa > Arthropoda > Insecta > Hymenoptera > Apidae > Bombus > Bombus confusus. Next base: position 108,068 of record JACXIV010000093.1, read on the forward strand.
ATTGTTTTTATTTATACACTATAGTAACTATTAAAAAACAAAATGCAAAGTAACATAAATGGTGATCAATAAAATCTATGTAATTATATAATAAAATATTTTATTTTACAAGCTGACATCAGATTTACTGATGGTTAATATAAATAAACATTTTTCGGTTTTATCAATGTTATAAAATAGACATACATCTGCTTAGGCTTTTAAAGTGTAGAAATTACTGTTACATAGTATAGTTTTTCTTTGAAATAAGCAACCGATTTGTGACTTGAAATAAGTAATCTGCTATCCCCTCTTCTTTATTTGAACTTGCCGTCAGAATGAGAGATCGGCAACGGAGTAAGAGATTTATGAAAGCGAGGAGTCATAAATTTTTGTGGTTGAATGAACAATGACATCGTTTAGGAAATGATGAATACAATATATATGTAATAATTTTTCACTCTAGTATTAGCGATTCTGATATCTTATATGTTACTCAGCCAATCACTTTTTGATTTGCTGCTATCTCGAGTCTCTCGCTCGTTCTCCGTGTTCTTTTTTTGTCCCGTTCAAAAACAAAATCAAGCAGAATAGTATACTTGACTCTTAATTAATAAGCAAATGATCAGACCCGAACGTGTTATTTATTTCGAGGCAAAACTGTATGTAAATATGATTAAAATTGTGGGCATTATTTTACCTTTTTCATAATTTTGCCTTTTATTTCATAAAATTATATTTATAGATTGTAAAATGTAATTTCAGTTTACATGCTTCATGTAAATGGATATTGATGTCTTACTAACTTGTCTTCAGTTAACAGAACGTTATCTTAATTTATGATTAAAAAGTGCTTAATCTTATCAATGACATACAATGAAAGAGGTATAAAACAAAAGCCTGTGATATAAGCAGATATTGCTTTGTAGCATTTAAGTAATTTGTTACAACTATGTGTATTTTATTTATTTATCGTAATCCTGATGCTGATTCTGAGTCATATCGATTGATTTTGGTCTCAAACCGAGATGAAGATTTTAAACGTCCAGCATCACCAGCTCATTATTGGGAACACCATCCATTATGTTTAGGAGGTAAATTAAAACTATGTACATTTGAAATTAATTACATATTAAGTTTATATATAGTAATATATATGTATACATATAATATGTATATATTGTACAAAATGTTTATCTTGATATATTATTGAATAGTCAATTCCAAATTAGAAATCATTATAATTTACATTTTATTAGGTACTGATATGGAGCCTGGAAAAGAAGGTGGGACTTGGCTAGCAATGTCATTAACAGGAAAAGCTGGTGTTGTTTTAAATTTATCTGAAGAAGCAAGTTCAACTAATATACCAAAACAAGGACGAGGATTTTTAGTGCCTAATTTTGTTATATCAAACGATTCTGCAGTTTCATATTTAGACAAATTATACAAGAATAATAATGAAAATCAAATATATAATCCTTTTATTTTGGTTTTAATAGATTTACAGTATGTGAATGAGTTTATAATATTTTTATAGTCAAAAAGAATCTTAATAATCAAAGTATTATATATATATATTTTTTTTAATTAATATACAAATTAATTAAAATTTTAATATATATTTTAATTCATTTAGGAATGCAGATGTTAAGTATCTGAGCAGTTCTCATAATTCAACAGGACCTAATTCAAGTCAAGACAATATCTTAGGTTTTGGTAATAGTGGTCTTGATATTCCATATAAAAAAGTTGAAGCAGGAAAAGAAATTTTCAAAAATATTGTTAAGGATATTAAGGTGTCAAGACAAATGACTTTGATTGAAGAACTTTTGAAATTTTTGAAATCAAAAGAAAGGTATGCATAATTTTTTAAACAATTATAGTTTATGTTGTTATTAATACATTATTCTTTTCATTTCCACAGATATTTGCCAGATCCTGAATTGCAAAAACGTTGTTCAAAAAGATATAAGGAACTCAGCTCAATTTTTGTATCAACTGATGGATATTGTACACGAACTCATTCTATTTTGTTAGTTAATGGAAACAATGAACTAACATTTGTTGAAGAAACACTTATGCCGGATTTAACATGGAAACGTCAAATATTTAGTAACAAATTAATACGTAAAAATTGACAATAATAACAAAAATAATTGTAAACGATATTTATGTAGTTAATTTTTTACTTAATTAATAATTATATTATTAGTTTATAACATTTGATATAATGTTAAATGTAAATACATAATTCTTTGGACGTGTATAAAAGTACATGTACAAAGTACAGAAAGAAGTATTATAATATAAATTTGTTATTATAAAAATATTCTGTTTTATGCTATTAAGGTTTAGTAGAGCTCTTTTTTTAAATCTTCTGTATAAAGAATATTATGGCACATTATTTTCATCAACAAGGTCATCGCTCGAATCACTTTCTAATATATCTGATGATACATTAGTTGCATCATCGGCTATATTAGAATTTGGTATAGAACTTTCTTCTGAAGATAAATTCTAGAAATATCAATAAGTATATAAAATACAATTAAAATATGATACATTAAAAAATTATATATTTCAAAAAATACAAACCTGAGAAAGAATTTCTTGACCTTCTAAGTTTTTATTAACAAGATTACCCATCCAAAAAGCAGTAGGGCTATTGTTAAGAACTAACATTCCCTTTACACTGTATATTAATCTTTCTAATATAGATTTTGCTGCAGGAATATATTTTGATAATGTAAGATCTTTCTTTTCTGCACTATCACAACATATTGTATGTAAATATCGTGTGCCTCCTAAAACAAATTTTATGTATAATCTGTATTACTTTTTTGCTTTTAATATCTTTTTAGCTATTTGTTACTTTATTGTATTTATTGGATAACTTAAAATTTATACCTTGCATCATCTTCAATATTTTTGTTACTTCTTCTGTTTGATATTTTAAATTATGTTCTAGAACTGGCATTCCAAGGTTTAAGAAAGATTTCAATAATATAGGCATATGTTTTAGGAATATCAATAAATTATTTTTTGTTGTTAATGTTTTACATATTTGAACTAACTTTTGCACGTTTCTTGCAACTTCATACCATACACCTATTCTTTTAGGATCTCTGATAAAAAACATGTAAACTTATAAAATACTCATTTCATGTGAAGCAATTTTTATGAAGTACATGATATGTACCTATCAGCTATTTGCAACGCTGTTTTTATACCATTAATTAAACCGTCGAACATTTTTTTAAATAAAAAATGAAAATTACTTCTTGATATGGAAGGTATTCTACTTAATCTATCCTGTGGCTTCTCCAACTCGGAAGTTTCATCTGGTAACCAATCCAAGATTGAAGTTACTATTTGTAATGGTAGCGATTCATTATTAATCCAACTATTTAACAATTCAATTACAGTTGATTTATATTGAGTACTGGAATGATTGTCTTCTGGCCACTGAAGGCATAAAAATCCAAATGCCATTTTTGCTAAAAACGATAGCATCAACAGTTATTCTGAATATTATAATGGTTAAATATGTTTTAGATATAAAATTAATATTTAATAAATTATGAATTGCGTAATATGCAATATATATTATGCATACATATTATACATAATATTCCTCACCATACTTTTCTTTATTTTCCTTAGTATAAGATTCAGAATGTTTCATTAATGATTGACACACATTGATTAATGAAATTGATAATGATATTTGTGTAATAATATCGGATAAAGACTCGAAATATTTGCAACATTCTGTAACAAGTTCTTTGCATGATCTTAATGTGATATTGCTTTCATCAACTTGACTTGCTAAAATTCGTAAACCCTCTAAACAAGTATATGCAAATTATTAAAATGTATTATAAATTACAATATGATTACTATGTATAGATATATATATATATATATAAATGTCATACCTCGTAATAATATATTATAAGTAACACTTTCAAATCCTTTCCAATTAAAAATTTTTGTTAGAAGACATAACAATAATCGAACAGCTTCTCTGTTTTGAACATCATTTTCTTCTCTCAAAATGTCTACAATATCTCGTAATTTTGCACAAATTTTTGGTAATAATTTAATTAAGTCCTTTATAAATTTTTCATTACTGTCATGCTCAAAGATTCCTAGGAGTTCTTTAACAATAAAACATACTTGTCTTATAGATATACTGCGTCCCACAGATTGTGTTGTATCCATTTCCATTTTTATATCTAATAGATGTACTATCTACGAAATATTATGCTAATTATAAAAATAAGTATAAAGGAGATGTAAATAACATTTAAAGTATATAAGGATAAATGAAAAAAGTGCTTTTCGCCAATATTAATTATTTAATATTAAAATATACATACCGATGCATCGAATTTTCTAAAATATGTTGGATTTTTAGAACATATTAAAGAACCCAATTCCCAGTCTTTAATGTCATTTATACTAATAGATTTTTCTTTGAGCTTCTTTTTCTCTTTTTTTCCTTTTTTTCCAACTTTTTTATCTATTCTTACAAATGGCGGTAGAGGAAATTGATGAAAATAACATGGAGGTGGTTGATATTTTGTATCACACAAAGAGAACAATGTACTCAATTCACTTTGTAAATCTATCAAATCGTCTAATCGTTGTAACACTTGCTTCTGCAACAAAGAATCTTTTTGTGTAACAAAACCACTAATCACTTCACGAAACCTAAAAAAAATAAAAATTTTGTAGTCCATTTATTTAAAATTAATATTATATTTCTATTTACTTATTTAATTTTTAACTTACCAATTAATGCAACATATTATTAGATCGATTACTGAATTTTCTGCTATATCAAAATCTTTTGGCATTAATATTGCACATCCTAAAAGAGAATCTATAGCATCCAGATTTTCATTTTCACTAAGTTTAATACAACAAGTTCTGAGAAGTTTGAAAGAAATTGGTACAATTGCACCATATTTTTTATCTTCAAAGGTTAAAATGCAATTTTCTGGCTCATCTTCAGCCTTATTCAATCCAAATTTAGGAATTAAATTTCCTCTAAATACACACAAGATTATAAGATAAATGAATATTATATTAAAGATTATAAAATATTATATACCTATAACTTGACTTATCAATCATATTTGTAATAACAAATTCTTCTTCAATATAATCTGTGAGTCTTTTTATAAATTTTGTATTAATATTTTGAGTTTGTAAAATGATACAAGTCAATTGATCATAAAACAGAGCTTGTGATCGTGAACATTTCTTCACATTACTTAATACTGTCTCTATAAAATTAAAAAGTCTTAATATTTTTATGACAAATGTAAGCTTTTATAATGATAGTTCATGGTGCTTACCAAATAAACTATACGCTGCATCAGACTTTTCTGTCTTTTGCATTAAATGTTTTATTGCCATTACTGCTCCTAAAACACCTTTACATTTTGTGCTAAAATATAATCATTTAAAAATAAAATCAGTATCAGAAAATAATGTTTTTCTTTTCATTAAAAAAACATTCTGCACATTACTTAGAATATCTTAAGAAAACAATAACCAATTTGGAACTTACTGTCAAAGCAAAATTTTTTAAAATTATGTATTCATTGATCCTAGAGACAATAGAATCATTATTCAATATTTGATGAAAGAATTAGAAACAAGGAAATAATGCAAATTGACTATATAATAACAATAACGGACACCAGATTGGAGAAACAACTATCATAAAAATAAAATGGGATACACTACGAGTCATTTGAAGAACGTAGCAGCAAATGCGGACTACATATTAAAATAAGATAGTTTAACCAAAGCCATAGGATTATATGCAGATAATCACGAAACTAAAATTTTGTAACTCATGATTCTGTGACCATGATATCTAGTTTATTTCTTTCTAAGATCATAAGATTAGTTATACAAAAGATGTTGAAAGAATCTGCTTTAAACCACCGAAATTTGAATTTTAAGACTCTGAAATCATAGGTAGTATTAGATTACTTCAAGGTCATAAGATCAATCGAAATTAATTTCAGAATTAAGGAAACTCAAAAAAGCGAGTTTTGGAATCGTTGTACTTTGACAAAAGGTTTCAGAATTGGTAATTTTTTTCACGTTGTTTCTCATAATGTTAATACATACAATGGTTTAAAATTAGATAGTTGTTTTTGCAGTAGTATGAATAAATCATCACGTAGAGAATCAGCTACAACATTAGAGCTTGTACATAAATGTTGCAATAAGTCATTCAATGTACCAACTTCTTTTAAATTCAAGTTATCCATTTTCTCAAGTAAAATACGAAGATGATTGCAATGTGGCGTTAGATATTGTCTGTCTTCTTCGTTTGCTACCATTTTAGAAAGAAACGCCAAACTATTTTTAACTGTTTGATTGCAATCACCCATAAGGAATATAATCCTTTCTAGAATCTCTCGTTGTTTGAACACATTCTCTTTGTGACATTTAAATTGTAAACACAACCAATCAATAGAGAAGTCAATAAATACACGTTCATCTGTTTTTAATAAATTGCTAGATATTTGTAAAGCAATAGGTTGCAGCTCTTGCACAACCTACAAAAAATATCTTGATTAAATTAAAGTTTTAACAAAGACAATATCTTAACATTGTATTATGCTGTACAAACTTGTTTATAATCACTATATAATAAATTTAATAAGCTTGTTCTATAAAACCCAGATCGTATATGTTGTTTAAATATAGCTTCAATAATTTTTCTCTTCACTTCTGTTGTTAAAAATATAAGAAGCAAAAGAATGATATCTAATGGTTTTGGATCTTTAGTAATATCTTTTATAACTGTTATAGTTGCATTTACTATATTTTTTGAAAGAAGCATACTCATTTTTAATGTATTCACAATATTTAATTGACTTTGATAACATTCTTCAATCTTTTCTCCAACAAGAGGCTGTATATCAGTATTGCGTAATACCTTTAATGTCTTTTCAAAAATTTCTGTATTTGTAGAATCTTCTAAAACAAACCTGTAGAAGAATGAGAAAATAGATAAAAGTTGTACATGTAATTGTATTTCCATACTGTAGTTTGTAACTAATAAAACATACTTTATAATAGCTGATATTGCATTTACTTTAACATTTGTTTTCAACAAATTTAATGTTTTTTCCTTGTATTCATCCAAATATTCTTTTCCAAGATTTAAGTTGCTCATACAACATAATATTAAATTTATTAATTCAGAATTATCTTCTAGAATTTTATTCAAAATTTCAGCAATAGCTTGATGTTGTTTGTCAGATATAATGTCAGGTAAAAGCATAATTAATTCACTCTGAAACCATAAAGGACATGATTCTAGAAGTTGTTCTAAATTATTGACCAAAGCATCAGAATTAATTACAACATCCAAGAAGCGAAACTGTTGCAATAATGGAAGAGCCCAAGATACTGATTCAATGGAATCACTAAAAAAATATGTTTAAAAGAATTATAAAAACATGTTCAAAAATTGTGGAGAATTATAAGAAACTATTATAACAATAGAAAACATACGCTATAAGTATAGCTTCATTGAGTTTAGACAAAAGACTGCTATATATTTCTGGATATAGTTCTGAAACTTGTAACAGAATCTTTATAAGAGATGAACTATGTAACACATTTGACACTTCACCATCAATAACTAATTCCATATCGCTTAAAGCATTTTTAAGATTTTCTTCATTTTCAAAATATTTTTCCATTAGGGTAATTAACTCATCTTTTTTATATTTTTTTGAATTTAGTAATTCTTTCATTTTCCTTTGAACCATTATGACATCTTTACCTATAATAATTTAATGAATACAATGTATTTATATTATAACATTAATTGAATATATTTTTAAATATGCTATGTATTATACTATTAAATATACTTTAAAATTTATATATAATTAATATCCATCATATAATTTAAGCTTTAGATAATTGATATACTTACAAAGTATATGTGGAATAACTGGATTTATCTTAATGCCTGAGTCATGTAAAAATTCAAGAAATTTACTCTTTGTAATAGAAATCGCATTAACATCTTTCTCTGCAATCATTGATAAATTTGATGAACTTTTGCGATTACTATTTTCACATTTATCTATAGTGTCAGAATCATCTCGTTTTTTCTTTAAAACTGTAGATTCTGCCAAAGGGAAGCCTAAATCATCGTCACTGTCACAGTTTGACGAAGTAAGAAGACTTGACAATTTGCGTTTACGCGATAATGATTCTCCATTTCTTACTTCTACCTTACGTGATTTACTTGAAAAAATATCCTCATCTGACAATTTGTTTTGACCTGTAAATATTTTATTTAATAATTTCCTTTAATTTTGAAATATTTCATCAATGAACTTACTTTGAGTTGAGAAGACCTTTCCGGCCAATAACGTACTATTATTTCTTGGTAACTGTTCAATTAAAGATTTAGTTTGAGATATGTCACTTCTTGAAGATGTTTGACTTCCTATTAAATTTTTATGTAAACCACCTCTAAATTTTAATTTTCTTTTATCCATGATCAAGTAATTGTACTTTTGCGTATGATCATATGTAATATCTTTTCGCGCTATAGTATAAAGAGGTAGTATGAAATTGAAATGTTGTACATGCACACTATCAAATTGAAAATAACTACATACTTCGAGTCTTCCTTATAAGTAATTTGATAATTAATAAACTACTCTATTACAATGGAAATCGTTAAAATGTAAAAATATATAGAAATCAAAATATTATACATTTGTATAGAATACCTTTATATATTTTTAAATGACATATTTCAAAATAATGGTGGTAACACTGATAGCAAAATTTATAGTAAGATTAAGATACAAATTTACGAATGTATATACATACATACATAGAGAGGAGGGAGGGGAGCAGTATTTAAAATACACAAGTGACAGAAGGCGGTGTATGTTTAACAATTGTGTGAAAATTGTAGGATTAAAGATATGTCATCGGCACATTTATCCACAGGACGTCTAAATGTGGGAATTATTCAAATACAAGTCAGGAAGCAGTTACTGTGTTTGCTTGAAAAGTGTGATGGCACAAAGGTATTAATAATAACCTTTCCAATCTTTCACCATTTATTAATATGTATTGCTATTGTTAGATAATATGTGTTGTTACTAGTTTAATAAATAAAGTCAATTAATTTATTTTTATTCATAATTTACCTTAAGGTACAATTAAAATATAATTATTCATCGTATATGTTTTGTTTACATTATCAGTAAACATATTGTGTTAGAAATATTTTGACCAGTATTTTATAATAGGCAATTATATGGGATCAATCTCTTGAAGGACCAATTGGTCTTGTTGCAAAATATAATTTGCTTGAAGAACATGATGTTGTTAAAATGTATCCTTTATGTGGTGGAAGTTTGACAATACCACCAAATATTGTTAATATAATATTTATAACTAGACCTCAGTTAGGACTTATGGATTTAATTGCTGAAAATGTTCATGGGTATGTGTAAAATAAAAAATATTAGTTTTAAATTTAACTTTTAATAAGGTAATATTATGAAACTTATATAATAATAAATTTGTAGAGAAGAGGGAAAAAGACCACGCAAAGAATTTCATTTGTTCTTCGTACCAAGAAAAAGCCTTCTTTGTCAAAAAAAGCTTCAGAATCGTGGTGTATTTGGCAGCTTTACATTAATAGAAGAATTTAAATGCGACTTATTTCCTTTTGATAATGATCTTCTTTCCATGGAGCTTAGTGGTTCATTTAAGGAATTTCATCTAGAAAATGATCCCACTTGTTTGTATCAAGTTGCACAAGCTATTCAAGGTTTACAACGATTATATGGAAAAATTCCAAAAGTTACTGGAAGAGGACCTGCTGCTAGCAAAGTGTGGGAGTTATTAGAAAGATTAAATAGAGAAGAAGAGGACAATAAAACATCAGTTCAGTCATCTACTATAGAACATTTACTATTATTAGATCGCTCTGTAGATTTACTTTCACCTCTAGTTACACAATTAACATATGAGGGATTAATAGATGAAATTTTCGGGATAAAATATAGTTGAGTATTTTTTACTTTCTTTTAAACTTTAATTTAGTTTATCTTTTATAACAAAATACCTTATAAGTAATTTTATTATAATTTGTTATTGTTAGTTTATTAAAATATTATAATTTCAGATACTGTACAGTTACCAGCAAGAAGATTTCATGATTCTCAAGACTCTCCAACAACAATGACTCTTAATGAAAAAGAACAAATTATACTAAATTCTGGAGAAGAATTATTTGCAGAAATCAGGTGAGTATTTTTATATTTTAATATGATTTCATATTTTACAGAGCCTTTATAATTATAGGGACAAAAATTTTAATGGAGTAGGACCTATCCTTAGTAAAAAAGCTAAAGTTATTTCATCACAGTTTGATGAAAGACATGGAGATAAAAGTGTACAAGAAATTAAACAATTTATAGCACGATTACCACATATGTTGGCCACTAAGCAATCATTAGCAAAACGTAAGTTTTTTTAATTCTATTTAATAATATCAATTATCATTAATTATAGTATGGTTTATTTTGCATACTTATTTTTATTTCATTGTTAGATACAACAATAGCCGAAATGATAAAAGAAGTAACAGACTCTAGTAGTTTTCTAGAATCATTGCAAGTAGAGCAAGAGTTGTTGAACTGTATTGACACAGATAAACCAAATACTTTTATAGAAGATATGATAATACAACAACAACCACTTTTAAAAGTTTTACGTCTTCTTTGTATACAATCCTTAACAAATTCTGGACTCAAGCCAAAGTTATTGGACTATTATAAGAGAGAAATAATACAAACATACGGGTATCATAATTTACCAACCATATTAAACTTAGAAAAAGCTGGATTATTAAAACAACAACAATCTGCGCGTCAGTATGCAGTTTTACGAAAAGCACTAAGACTTACTGTTGAAGATGAAAGTGAAATTACACCAAAGGATATTAGTTATGTTCATTCCATATATGCACCATTAAGTGTTCGATTGACAGAGCAGCTTGTACAACCAAATGGTTGGCAAGGCTTAAATGATGTAATGGGATTATTACCTGGCCCTACTATTAGTAGCCCACCATATAACATACTATCATCTGGGAGAAGTAAGGAATATATTTAAAAAAAGTATAATTTCAGTTATATCGTAGATGATATAGATATAAATTAAATTTTTAGGAAATTCTATTACTAGCGAAGACTTTAATTCAGAACCACCAAAATTAGTAATGGTTTTCTTTATTGGAGGATGTACATTTGCAGAAATTTCTGCGCTGAGATTTCTATCTCAGCAAGAAGATTGTAAGTAATATCATAAATCTATTATATTATTGAAACTTCACAATTGATTTTCTGTTTGTATGTATGATTTATTTTGAAAAAAATTTCTATTTTCAGTAAACGTAGAATTTGTTGTCTGCACTACAAAATTAATAAATGGAAACACATTTTTAATGTCATTAATGGAAAACCTAGAAAGCACATAATGCAATAAAATTGGACGTTATTTTATGCGTGATACACATTGCTGACTGCAAGATGATTATACATATTTTTTTAAAAATATGTGTAAGTTCTTATTTTCTAATAAGCATATTCATTAAAAAATTAGAGTAATACATGTACAGATGTGATAAAATTATTAATTTATACCTTTAGAAGTCTTTTATAAGCATTTCTTTGCATTATTCACATGTATCAAATTATATATATAGTTAAAAAAAATCACTTTTGTATCATATGTATAAGTTTGATATAATTGTATATTATATCAATATGTATATACATAAATAGCAGTAACTAACCTTGTATTACACATTGGACTAAGTTAAATTTTTATAGCATATGAAAGCGAAATTAAAAAAAATGAAGCTTTTATAAGTTATTCGTAAAATTTTAAATATACATATATAAAATAGAATTATATACATATTTATACAATAGTTATGATTAATTTGATAACAAATTGTATTCATATATGCGTATAAGTTATTTAAAATATGTATTAAGATCATATAAAATTTATCAACAAATTTATAAAAGAAAAAGTATAAAAATAAATTCATTATAAAATTTTTATTAAACGTATTTTCTCGTGTATCTAAAATTAACAAATACCAAAGCTAATTTTAATCGAACACTACTTTATATTTTATTACATACAATAAATTTGTAAAATTTAAATGACACATCAAGTGTTATCGTATATTTTAATCGTTTTTTATTTATTAACATTGTTTTATCAAGTTAAAAGCGTAAAATTGGTAAAGTAGTAGCTATTAGTTATCGGTAATGTTTTCTAGTTTAGTACTTGATCGACGTAGAGGCGCCACTGATCGTCGTCAGAGAATTCGCCTGCTGTGTAGAGTACACCCAGGCTAGCCGAAAAGGCGTCAAAAAGTTAGCGAATTCTCGTGTGTTCGGCCGATAGTGGGTGCCGTATTGTTGCGTTGCCGCGGATTGTCGCGTCTCGCGCGTGTGTGCGTACGTGCGTGACACGTACGAGGCGTGTACTTTTCCGGGGTGCGGTGCGTTTGCACAACAAAAAATCGTGATCCTCAGATCTTAATATGCTCGAAGGATCGGCCAAGTTCAGGAAAAAGAGGTGCTCCGCCTGAAGAGAGTGCTCGGAGCTGCGCGCATGCTTCTGTGCCTGCTCCTTCGCCATTTTGGAGGTGAATATCGCTTTTTTCCTTGTTGCCGGAGTTTTTAAGAAATTGCGGTTGATACGCCGGGATCTGACCACGATGTTGTACACCCGATCCAAACACGGCAAGCCTTTTTGGCTACACCGACGATATCCCTCTACTGTATTTGCGGGACCAATCTGACGCGATTGCTTCGAGTCAGAGACCCAACCCTCCTTACGCCCGCATTTCTACCTCCTGCGAATTTCACTCGACCGCCTTCTTTGCTTACCAACCCCAATTTTACTATTATTTTTATTCCCATTGTCAAAATACTTGCTCCTTAAGAGTTTCACGTACTATCGATAACATTCGATTCGATTTTCTCTACAGATTTTCCGTTTAAAAACATATGATATTTATTCAAGTCAAATGAGTTTCCACGTATAGAATAGTGTGTTTCGTATTGAGGACCTCGTGATAAGTGTCAAGCTCATTTTAATTATAAATACGTTTATAGCGAAGAAAGATTTTTAATTGTACTCCCCGTATATTCTAAAAACTTGTGTATTTGTGTTTGTTGAATATTGTTTGTCATTAAGCTTATTGAGAGACTTGCTGCAATTAATATATTATAAAAAATTAAATTAGGAGAAATATGAAATGAAGGTATGCAAATCACAGTGCATCATAATGTACAAAGTTATTGTGTATTATACACATATTTGTTTAATTAGAAAAAACTTAATTTATATGATATAAAGTTTATAGAAATATCAAGAATTAACTAAAAATTATGTCTATTTTTAATGAAAAACATATTAATTGTACTTTGTTTACTTTATTCCTTATACTTTGTATGTGAATCACATTTTAATATTAAATAAAATGAAAAATCGTCTAAGTAAATTCAATTAATACATTCAAATTAGAAGTAGTATAATATTTAGTGTTTAGTATTTAATTATCAAAGTTAAAAATAATATAATCTGCTTCTTTTCCACAGATAGAATGTTAAATTTTGGAATGGACTGACAGAAGATTAAGTAATATTATAAAATTTAGGATAGAAGATTGAAAGACAAGAAGACGTCTAACGGTGTCTGAAATAGGCCTTGGTTATTTAATTATTAATACTTTACTATGCCAGCTGTTCCAAGGCCTGGTAGCCTTAAGGACCCAGAGATTGCTGAATTATTTGAAAAAAATGATCCGGAGAAAATATTTGAAGACTTACGTGAAATCGGGCATGGCAGTTTTGGGGCTGTTTATTATGCACGATGTTTGCTTACCAAAGAAATTGTTGCCATCAAGAAAATGTCATATGTGGGAAAACAAACTGTTGAGAAGTGGCAGGATATCTTGAAAGAAATTCGATTTCTCAGGCAACTTAACCATCCTAATACAATAGAGTATAAGGGCTGTTATCTCAGGGACCACACTGCCTGGGTATATAGTTTTAGAATTATTTTAATAAGTCACATCTTAAATAATATTGTGTTATAAACATTCTTTTAATTGTCAGTGATGAATTTTGTAAATTAATTATAGTTGGTAATGGAATATTGCCTTGGTTCTGCATCAGACATTATTGAAGTTCATAAGAGACCATTAAAAGAAGATGAAATAGCTGCAATTTGTGAAGGTGTGCTACGTGGTTTGCATTATCTTCATTCTCTTGGAAGAATACATCGAGATGTCAAAGCTGGAAATATTTTACTTACTGAAAATGGTACAGTAAAATTGGCAGATTTTGGATCAGCAAGCATAAAGTGTCCAGCAAATAGCTTTGTAGGAACTCCTTATTGGATGGCACCAGAAGTGATATTAGCTATGGATGAAGGACAATATGATGGAAAAGTGGATGTATGGTCTTTGGGGATAACATGTATTGAATTAGGTATCAAAATGTTTATTTAGTTATCAATTTTTACTCTATCAAAAAATAAATTACTTTGAAAACATATAAAAAACAAATCATTTAAAATTAGACCAAAATATTTATTGGATTATGTGAATATTTATTATAATTTCAGCGGAGAGAAAACCACCTTATTTTAATATGAATGCTATGAGTGCTCTGTACCACATTGCTCAGAATGACACACCAACTTTAAATTCTCCAGACTGGTCAGATGTTTTTCGTCACTTCGTTGAAGTGTGTCTAACTAAAAGTCCAACTGAAAGGCCAGCCTCTGGTAAACTGTTATCAGTGAGTCTTCTACAGAAATCTTTATTTTATCTACAATATATAGATTTTTTGCTGCTTTAATGTTCAAGTTTCATATAAACAGATATACTATAGTTTAGTTAGTTGTTTTCTTATAGGCTTTCAATTTTACAGCATCAATTTGTCACCAGAACGCGTTCTCCACAAGTTTTAATAGACTTAATTCAGAGAACGAAAGCTGCTGTTAGGGAATTGGATAATTTGAATTATCGGAAAATGAAAAAGATCTTAATGATCGATGCTTGTGAGACTGAAAGTACAGTTGGTGATGCTGACGGTATGTTAAGTTTTCAGTTGAAATTTGATTTGAGATCATAATATTTGTTTATATCCTTATTTGGGACTTTTATATTTATATTTTTATAGATACTCCAGATGAACAAACAGGCGGTGATAGTAGCAAAAGTAATTCAATTACTTCAGAGCATTCAATTCATTCAATGGGTGTTTCTGCCAGTTCTCAAAGTTCCTCCACCAATAGCTTGCCACTGCCAAATGCTGATGCAAACGATTATTCCACGGGATCTGTACGAAATAGACATAAAATATCAGCAGGCGGTGTCACTGCCAATCTTCTTGAACATGGTGCCAATAATTTTGCAACAATTAGGACAACATCGATTGTAACTAAACAACAAAAAGAACATATGCAAGAGGAAATGCATGAACAAATGAGTGGATATAAACGAATGAGGCGGGAACATCAAGGTGCTTTGGTAAGTGTTTAATTTAATATTTAAACATTATGTAATTTTTATTGAATAATATATCTCATTTATAATTATTTAAAAAGGTAAAATTAGAAGAACGTTGTAAAATGGAAATGGAATCCCATAAACAATTATTAGACAAAGAATATGAAACTCTTCTACAACAGTTTAGTAAAGAATTGGAAAAACTTCAATTAAGGCATTTGCAAGAATTAGAACGTAAGCTTAAACAAAACCAAAATGCTGAGAAAAAACTTCACAAAGAGATTACAAGCAGACAGGAAGCAGATCGGAAAGCATTAGAAGCACAGCAAAAGAAAGACTATAAAGTAATTCAAAAAAGCTTTATATTTTTTCGATAATATTTTATGATTAACGATATTTCGTTTTAAGGTTTACAAAGAAAGATGGAAAAAAGAATTATCTCAGGATGAAGTTACACCGAAGCGACAACGAGATGCTACACTTCAAAGTCACAAAGATAATTTACGACAAATGGAAGCGCAAGAAGAGCAACGCCTTGCGAGAGGGCAAAGAGAATACCTTGACCTCGAAATTCGTAAATTCCGTAGAAAAAAGCTACTTGTTTTCCATAGTTTGGAACAAGAGCTACTTCGAGAAGTTAGTATTTTATTTTGTATAGATAATTCTTTCTTTTTATTTTGTTATCGACATTTTGTTATATTTGAATACATTTTTTAAAATATATGTTATAAATATATTTGTATTATCCAGGAATTAAATAAGAGACAACAACAATTAGAACAAGCACATAATATGTTATTACGACATCATGAAAAAACACAAGAACTTGAATACAGGCAACAAAGGGCAGTTCATACTCTTAGAGAGGATCAAGTTCATAGACAACATGCTACAGAACTTTCTAATCAACAAGACTATATGCAAAGAGCAGAACGTGATTTACGTAAAAAGCATGCATTAGAGCTCAAACAGCAACCTAAGAGTCTCAAAGTAAGTAACATGTTTTAATTTTTCAAAACGATATTATTTATTTATTTTTTGACTTCATAGTTCAGAAAAAGGACTTGGCTTACATATATCTAACTTCCATTCATTCCCATACAACTCTTGCAGTATCCATTACATCCAAAGATCCACACTCATCCACTCTTCGATCCCAAATACATATATCCCTTCATATATCTAATACTACAAATTAAACATATATTTCAACATCATAATATATATACTTTATTTAAACAATAAAATCGGGGTATTGGGAAAAATAATAAAAGTTTAGATCTTATATAAATAAATCAAAGTTTTTATACTTTATTATCATTTTAGCAAAAAGAAATGCAAATTCGAAAACAATTTAGAGAAACATGTAAAATACAAACGCGACAATATAAGGCATTAAAAGCTCAAATATTACAAACAACAGCTAAAGAAGAGCAAAAGGCTGTTATCAAAAAATTAAAAGAAGAACAAAGAAGGAAGTTAGCTTTATTGGGTGATCAATATGAGCAAAGTATTGCAGAAATGCTCCAGAAACAAAGTATACGTTTAGATGAATCACAAGAAGTTGAATGCCATAACCTCAAGGTAAAATGTTGCATTTATTTAAAAACTGATAAAATTACAAGATTTTTTAAATTGTTTTTTCACAAACTTAATATTCTTCAATGAGTTTGTAAAAATATGATTTTGTTTAAGTATACAAAAAAATTCATAGTGTAACTTTAAAACTTGGTTTAAATGATGCTTGAAACATCCTATAAGTATCAGAATCAAAGCAAAGTAATAATTATTTCTCATATGTTTTATAGGAAAGGTTAAATTATGAATTAGAGATTCTAATGGCATACCAATCTAAGAACAAAATGCAAGCTGAAGCTCAAAGAAACAGAGAACGTCGTGAATTAGAAGATCGAGTATCAGTTAGGCGAGCTTTGCTTGAACAGAAAATGGAACTTGAAACTCAGGAATTCCTTCGTGAACGTAGTGAGCGGATACGTTTATTACATGAAAGACAAGAACGTGAATTACAACAATTTGATGAGGAAAGTGCAAGAATAGGATTTAGGTATGTAATTTGTGATTCATAGCTTTTAGTTCGAACAAATTTCTTAAATATTAACGAGAGAAGAAAATGTTTCAACTGTTCTATAGTTCTATACTTCTATTTTTAAGTATAAGTTTTTAAGTGCTAAGCTAATCATTCATTACTATTTCATAAAATAGAAAGATAAATTTAAGAACTTTAAAAAGAAATATTGTAGATGTACCTATATACATTTTTTTCAAATTATTGCAGTGCTCTGGCGATAGCTGAGGCATCAAAAGAATCTTACCCAGACGATGAAAGCCTTAGTGGCTCAATGTTAAGTCTGGCTCACAGTAATAGTTCTACATCCTTCCCCCCTAATAGTCTTTAATTTTAATCATAATCAATTAATAGAATATGTATGTATGTACGTTTGCCTGTAGTGAATGCATAACGAGTCTACCGACGTTTAATTCAATGATTTACATACATAGCAAAAGTTGGCTCGTTATATGCATTGACCCAAACCTAAAAGGTTTGTTAGGGTTGGGAATGTGTATTGGACTGAAATTAATGTAACAGCATATTTTTTAATTATCAAAATATGTCAATGTGATCTATCTGGAAAGAGAGCTTCATATTGAAGAAGAACTTAGATGCTTTTTGCAACGTTGTAATATTTATTAACCATATCCAAATATCTTGTGAACTAAATAGGATTAAAAAGGAAAAATCTTTTAAGTATCAGTCTCATCTATTATACTGAAAAGTAAATCTTAATGTTCTTGGGCTTGAAGTAAGCCAGCTATTATAGCATACAGAAAAATTTTATATGCGACTACAGAAAATGTTTAGAGACATTTATTTATCAATATCTTGCAATTATAATAAAAAAAAGAAAAAAACAGTATAATCATAATGCTCGAATTATTATACATTTGATTTTGACTAATTGAAGATTTGAAATAAGCACAACACAGGAATAATATTTTCGGTAAGATTTTAACTTATCGAAGGTCTAGTATTAAATAATCTTACTGATAATTGCATGTGTTGATCTTCGAAAACCTTATTTCAAACTTTCAGTGACACTTAGTCTGATTTAACAAAAACTGAGTGAGTCGATTTATTTATTTAATTGCATTAAGAATGCAATTAAGATATTTACAAAGTGACAAACTAATGAAAAAATTTAGTTACAGTATCTTATGTTGTAGTTATAATAATGCATTCATAGTAGATAATATTTGTTATTTCAATGAGAAATTAATTTCTAAAATTGAAAGACATTTTTTTACTATTTTATACAATTTGTTTTACATTACTAAGAAAGAATGTCAATATCAAAAATTAAATTGATAATAAAATTATTGTTGAATTACCAAAATATGACAGTGTCCACTTCAAATTCCTTTCAACATTAAAATATATTTTTTTGATTTTAATTTGATATTATTGCATATGTAGCCTTGATGCAAATCTCTGTAAATTATTTACATAATTATGTTAATTTTTGTAATTGAATACATGATACATATTTTTTAAAACACCATATTCTATATTTGACATAAAAAATAAGAAACCTTATACAGTGGGAAATACCTAAATAATTCACTTAAGTAGTAATGTTAGCATTTTTAAAATAAAAGACAATGTTTTAGATAAAAAATGTTTGATGTCATGTTTAGATATTTTATAATTATAATATTCTTAATCACACATTTTAAGATTATAATAATACTACTGTATTACTATATAATTTTGTATTATATTTTCAAATTTCTTATAAAATTCTAATGATTAACATGGAAGTAGCGTTGTATCTTATGATGTATTGAGATTAATCTCTAAATTTTTATAATTTTTCTTCAATAATTTAAATGTACAATAGAGTATTTTATCTATAATTTTTTATTACAATAAGAAATAACAAATTACGAAAAGTCATAAAAATAATTAATTGTAATTTAGTATGTCTAAATATAATATCAAATATTTCCTGTTTTCAACAATTGTTTTTATTTCCAAAGAAGTAGAAAATAACTTAAGTGGTGTTTTTTAAGTACTCATGTATATAGTGCAATATATTCAAAGTTTTGGCATTTAATATAAATAATGTGCTGAAAATAAATATTGTTTTTAGCAACAAATTCCTCCTATTTTATTCAGGAAAAATGGAAACATACATGCGAGATTAAATAAAATGTAATGTAATGTAAACAATATTATTTTTAGCATATAATTCAATTCAATTCATGCATTTCCTCAAGATGATACTTACCAATGAAGCAAATATCGTTATTATTAATATATTATCATTAAAAATAATACATTAAGATTGATATAAAAATTCTTCTCTACTATTACACCTAACGACTCATTTGATTTTGCTTGATCAGAAAATTATTAAATTATATGTACTTTTACTTGCCGAAATGAATTTGCAAATATTATTCTAGTCTGTATATTGATTTTGGTATATCACAAATCTTTTATATTAATTTTCCAGATATTAATGAAGTACTTCTTCTTTCATTGTTGATTCGAATAGCATTATTGTTGCTTTTATTGTCGACATTTCAGTTGTATTATATTATATTTTGTTATAATTGTCCAAAGTTTCCATCCAGTACACATCCCAATGTTGTACTTTTATATTGTAGTATCTAATTTCTGTCTTTTTTTCATTTAATACATTTCCATGTATTTTTTCTGTTTTATATATATCTTCATCTTTACGAAGTATTGCATCTAAATTCAGGTGATTGTGACTGTTCTACTTGTTGATATTTAAATGGTTACAATACTATTATTGATATTTTCCCTACAATACAATAAACAAAAATAATATTATTTTGGAAAAATTATTTCCATTAAATTCAAGATCTTCTCATTAATAATTATGTTTATGTTATGTCATATAACATATAATATATAGTTATCTATCCAATATTTCAATACAATAGAAACTTACATAAATATATCAATTTGTATACTACATAAATTAAGCTACATATCTCTTATGAAATATTTCTTCCATGCACGCATAATAAAACCAGTAAAAGAGCTTTATTTTTGAAGCAGTAAAATTATTTTAGATTATTTTGCTTTTTTAACATTGCATCACAAAATTGACAATTTAATGCAAATGACAAGCAATATTTATCTATTACGTTTTACAACTGTCGATATTAAAAATGTAGCGCACATTCCAATTTTCTTGTATGCTAATATTATTTATTAATAATGACTTAATTAAAAAGTAGAACTTCCAGGATATAAAAATTGAGAATGTGTTCAATTATAATAATAAAAATGTAAAGCAAAAATAAGAACATTTATATATATATTTATATGTTCAAAACTCTTTGAATGAAAATGGTCACAATCAACTGAATTATTTGTTTTGTAGCATTGCATACTAGTATGTATCTGTATAAATTCTTCCTTTGATTATTCTTAGGAGGATACATGAATACAGTGCAGACTTTTAATGAACTTCTATAACTGATAATAAACAGTGCAGGCTAATAGAGATGTTCGTGCTACATTTTATGTTGTGATATGAGTAAATAAAATAAGTCATAATATTTCAATCCTAGTCCATAGGCAATCCATATATCTTTTCATAAAATTATTATTATAGATTTATAAAGAAATATTTTGACATTGTAGATTATGTTGTGTATATATAAATGCATTTTATTTAAGACAAATTACTTTAACATCGTGCTAATAAATTTGATAATTACTATATTTGTTCTTAGAGTAATTATTCTGTATTTTATATAGAAAAAAAAAATCAAATTATAATTGTGACTAATAAGAAAGTTGTTCCAACGTGTAAAGTACTGTTATTTGATTCTTTATAGGAATACAATTTACAAAAAATAATTTATGAGAGGTATAGAGAATTTAAAATATAGGGAATTTTATATTTAGATATAGATTTATAATAATTGTATCAAACTTTAAAGAAGTGGACAAGAGAAAATAATTTCATGCATCATTAAACTGAAAATTAAAATTTATATATTTTAGATTGTCCATAACTTGTAATTATATACATAAAAGAACAAAACTTTCTATAACAAAAATTATCAATTTAAAAGTTGTGTTATATATTAGAAACTAAGGTATAAATAAAGATTTATTCATTAATGGTTCCAAATTCTATAATTTGTAAAAATTGGAAGTGTATGTATAATATTTCACTTTTAATCTAAGGAAAATATTCAATATATCCACAATAAAACTTTTCAATATTTTCAGTTTGTAATGAAAATATTTTTTTAATGCAAATTAACATATTTGCCTCAAAAATTATGGATTGCATAAGAGGACTAATATATATTCTAAACTGAAACTTAATATTACAAAATTGTAAATAAATAATTTTTTCTTATTTTATTTAGAACTAATGTTATGGAATTTTGAGAAATATGTGTATATATATATACATATATATATAGTATAAGGAGTTATTAAAATGATATTTTATTTTGGACAGGTCATACTATTTTATGCAAAATTTCATGTGAAGTAAGCAAATATATAAATAGTATCATCACATACGTATACTTCAATTATAAAAATTAATTATATTAATGTTAACGTTATTTTATAATTATTTTCCTTAAGTGTTGCACGGATTCTCTATAAGTCTGGTTGTATGTATGTATTAAAGAAAGAAGAGGAAAGACGTAACTCTTTGATCACAACTATGTGATTATCATTACAAAAAAATGCTAAATATTAATTTAAAATATTACTTTTTGTTGTTATTAGCATTTTGTAAATATCCATTCACTCTGTGTAAAATTTTAAAATTGAATCTTGATTATGAAGAGTAGGATTTAATTAATAGGTTTTATTGAATTCTCCAAAGCTATGTCTATTAACTTGGTAATTTGAATTTAAAACGTGATATACAATAAACTAGCCAATTAAATATAGGCATGGCACATCAATTATCAATTACTAATTAATACTTGTAATCAATATGGATCAGTTTCTTTCTCACTTATTTCCATCCATGTGTGATTTCTTAGTTTTTACAATAGTTTGTATTATAGTATATTCACTAATATTAAACTAAAATGTATAATATCTTTTTAAATCAATTTAAAAATGAAAAAAGAGCTACTAAAAATATGTTGCTTTTATTAAGTAACAGATGTACTGGTGAATATACTAACATTTATCATGGATATAATTTTTGGCTTTAACTAGATTATAATTTTCCTTTTTAGTAGTGCTATTTTCTAACAAGAAAAGGACTGCATAATATAATACAATGAATATAATCATTGTTCAAGAGTTAACATTGATTAAAATTTAGAAGATAAGAAAACACTTCAGAGCACACATAGGCGGAGATTTATGAGATTTTGCGGCAATATCTGTATACTTTATGTGATTAAAAGAATAAAATGTTATGCAAAGAGTTCATAATATAAATTCCAAAATCAGACAAAATTACAAATATCAATGGAGTAAATTACCAATTTGCCTTTCACGAAGTAATGAATTAAACTTCTAATATATATAGTATTATATTATATGAAGTTATTTTACATTACATTTACTGAATATGTATGTATGTGTATAATGTATTTGCAATATTATTTGATATATTACATAAATCTGGTTTTTATTAGAATTTCAATCCATAACAATCAAATTACTTTGTCAAGTATAATTTCGGATAATATGACATTATTAGTAATGTAGTAAAACATTTTAAATTGATATTATGTTGTTTGTATTTTACTTGGTACAAAATATTATTCATAGTCACAAGATAAGATTAATAAATTACAAAAGTTATTAATTATTGATTTTAATAGTTTTTGCACTTTTGCAAAAATTAAATTTCTACTCTATGTCAAGTGATTACGTTTATATACATTTATGATATAATACTATGTAATAATACAAATTTCAACTTTTTAATTTAAAATGCAATTGAAAATATTTAGAATTGGGTTGCTATGAATCATATGTACTATAAAGCACATTTATTACAGTAAACTCTTCTATTAAAGATAAAATAAGAGACTAACATTGATATATAAAATATTCTGATAAGGAATCTTCATTATTTCAGAGTTAATCGTTTAACAATATTAAACTTTTCATTCCACATTAATATTTACAAACAAAATATTGTGTTACTGAAAAAATAATTGTAAGATAATTAAAAAATTATATTGTCTGCTGTAGAATATTAATATAAGAATCACTTGACATAGAATAATTAAATGTCAAAATTTTTGTACTAATACAAAATTTTATTCTGACTTATTTTATTCTTTTTTATAAATTAATATGTTCGTTAATATATATCTTGTATATATATTTGTATATTGTAAATATTCATAATTCGCAAAGATTTCATTGATATTTATTTCTGTGTTCTGAAGATGCTTTCTATTTTCAATATCATTAAGCATATAAGTCCTCCACTGTTGCACCACTTTTACGTTATTATAAGAAAAATTTGTTATAATCTGAATTCCATTTCATTTCCAACTTCTTCTATTCTTAAAACGCATCAGCATTGTAAGAATAATGTTGCATGAATCATAATAATTTTTAAGGATAATTCAAGCAAATTAAATTTTTATTGTATGATATAAGATTTCATACAAAGGACATTAACATAATAAATTTTAATAAAATATATGATGTAGGTCATGAGATAATCATCTTTCATTTTATTGTATTTTGTATTTAAAAAAGTATGTGAAAAAGTAACATACATAATAATATACTCTAACTCCCACACTTGATGCATTAAATAGAGGTAAAAATTGTTTTTAAAAATAATATAGTAGAAGTATAGTATAGTATAGTAAAAATTTAAGCAATGCTGAAGTGTTTTAAATTAATTTGATTATTAATTGCGTTAAGTGATGAGAAAATATTAAATGTGCTTATATATAAAACATTTTTTCTAATGTGAAAAATAGTCTAATTATCAATAATAATATTCTTTATTACAATGATAAATGTCATTTTATTTTATACATACATATATTTATATAGCTTAATTAATACAGTTTAAAGACTAGTATCTTTATAAGGAAAATACAGTAAAATTAAACATAAAATGCAATTAACGTCTGTAATTGGTCTTCGTTTGTCAAGATTTCTATGTTTAATTAAATTAATATGTCCTTTGAATCATATGACTGGAGAGGAGGATATGTTTATCACTTAAACTTTAAACAGATTAGATTGATCAAACTTGATATATTGATTAGATAATAAAAATAAACGATATTTAATAATTATTCGCATTTCGTGACCTTCCCATACCTCTTTTATTATAAACTATTTGACTGAAACTAGATAATTTTTATTGAATTATTGATCAATCATTATGTGAATATTAAAAGTAGTAAATTTTAGTAAAGTAAGATAGATAAATGATCAGAAATACAACGATTAATATACTCATCAATATATAGATGTATTTAAAAATTGACAATAAAAATATATCGCGAAGCGTTATAGTAACAAAGAAGTTTAAATTTTATTAAAATACATTTTAGTAATTGCAATACAACAAAATGCTACATTTCATTTCATATTGAGCGCTTACTTTATACAGTTATATAAACGTAGTGTGTATAATATAACAAATATTTTTACATTATAATGTAAACATAAGGAATAAATTGTATTATACAAATGCATTTAGATTTGTGGACATAAAATCTTATTTTGTTGGTGAAAAGTTAGTTGGTCTTAATATACGGGAATGTGTTTCCCTAATTAATGGTACAGTATATGCAACGCATTCATCCCATCCTGGAGATCTCCATGCACTTTCACGAGTTTCCATTCGCGCTTGGAGATTTTTGTAGCCTGGAAATGAACATGTTTTTTATTCTTAAAAACATATAGATTATATATATTTCATATTGTTAATCTGATACATAAGAAATGCATAAATAATATTAAAATTAATACCTACACCAAATGTGATGGACATTATATAATCTACCAATTTGTGAAAAGAAACCAGCAAATGGTTCATTGTTATTACGTCTATAATTGATGGCTTTTGCCCAATTATTACCCCATTCAATCATAGTACCAGGCTGTAACCTATAACTACGTATTTCATATATATTTGAACCATTTCGTTTTGTAAGAGGAGGCCAATAGCTAAATGCCAATAAATATTGTAAGTAACGTGACCGTAGATATTTGCCATTCTCTTTGAATAATTGTTGATATGCCTGAGAGTAAACAATATTATATATAACATATAAATATTGTATAACAATAAATAATAAAATAATATATAAAATGTTTGTTTTATATTATTGTATATAAATAAATTTATTTAATTCTCATACCCCTTCTTTAGACAATTCAATTTGTGTGCGGTCAACACTATCATAGCCACCAGAATATCGCCATAGATGCAACGCTTGATCAATATCACCAGCTACGACAGTCCATGAACCAACTAGCTCCAATTTCAATTCAGACCTCTTGGAGTTTATAATGTTAACAATCTCTTCACTGTAATATTCCAAAATACAAACATGTCCCCATATAATTTTCCTAATATAAATAATTCTCTGTGCATGCCAATTCTGCGACATAAACAAAATCTAATATTTTTTTGAAACTTCAAAAGAAAGAATTTGGAAAGAATTTTTGTGCGAGTATTCTGAATGTGTTTATGATTTAAATATACGATTTGACGTTAGGATAAAGAAAATGCAAACAAAATTAACTTACTAATTGGTCAAATATTTATCAATGGAATCGGGTCGAATATTGTGCGTGTGCAAGGCGTAAATAACTCCTTTATCTGACAGCATCCTTGAATGAGACTCTTTGGTTGGCTCGATTTTTCTTACGAAAAGCTTGTTTATCCATCCTTCGCTGATATCCTGTCGGATCGATGACCTTGCAAAAGATCTACAACACACACGATGTGGCTATTGCCCTAAAAAGCCGCCGTTTATATACTAGCTCGCGTAGATTATACACGAAACATATGAAAAAAGGGCTCTTCAAAGTTTTGCAGTCGTGATCGCCTACCGGCTGGTAACAAATGACGGTAGTTTAGTTTTGCCGATCACCGTGATCTGCACGGCTCTGAATCTTCTAAAAACGGCAGCCATTCTTACTGGATCCTCGCGTACAGATCTCTTCTGGTTTGTGTCCAATCAAGATCAAAGCGTAATTTCGACAGTGCTGTAACTAAATACGCGGCGCTTTCAATTACATTCCCGGAGAAACCGATCTCTATTGTTGATCTATTCTTATTTATCTCCATTCGCGATTTCTTCTTCTTAGCACAAAATAAGACTTACAACTGTGAAAAATACACTTGTCTGATAAACTATGGAATTTAGTGTCACAGCGCTTGCGTCTTTCACTAAAATAATTTATTCTTGATGCGGTAATGACGTCAAAATACTAGTTCCATTCTGATTTATTTCCTGATTGAGAGAGATGTAATAACTTGCAATAATAGCGTTATATATGTGAAGAAAATTAGTACATGTACAATTTAACTTGTATAATGTAAATTTATAAATGATGAAAATTTTCGGAAATAAAAGTATAAATGAATATGTAAAAATCAAAAAATTTATAAGCATATAAATGCAAATTTTAAAAAGTTTAATATTCATGCAAATAAACATTACACATCTTTGATTTTAAACAACGTGCTACAATAAAAACTTGTACTATTTATGTACTATTTATTAACTGTAATATTATTAGAGTGCTAGTTGTAGATTTGTACACTTTTATTTGCGTTATTGAAAAAATTTTTTAATTATATGTTTTTTTTAAATTCAATATCTATTTCATGATATACATATGTATAATAATATGTTATAAGTCTTTGTTGCTAATCATCGTGTTTACATTCTTTCGATAGCATTATTTGACATCTATACGTAACCTAACTTTGATAATATTAAATTCGGTTAGGTTAGTTTGAATTTGATACATGAGATGTTAGGTTAATATGATCAATTATATATATTAATCTTTATAATTCATTATTAATTTGTAATTGCATTAATAAATAATAGGAAGATAGTAAATAATAAAATGATAATAAAATTATAAAATTAATCTTTTTCTATAATTCTATTTTGATAACATGACACTAAACATTTATTGTATTCTTATGTAGTTCTTTTATTATTTAAATTTACTGTAGATTTTGTGCAGTTTAATGTATTATACCAGTTAATTTGAAAATGAAAAACGCAGAAGTTATAGAGCACTTTTGTGGTGTATATTTGCTATATTGTATGAATCCAAAATATAAGGGAAGAACATACATAGGATATACAGTTGATCCTTGTCGTCGACTTAAGAGACATAATGCTGGAAAAGAACATGGAGGTGCATGGAAAACAAGTAATAAAGGGCCATGGTAATCATATAATTTTTAAATAACCATAAAATATGTTATTCTTTGTTATGTTAATTGCATGTAATTTGTAAAAAAGAATTTGTTTCCTTTTAGGAATATGATATTAATTATTCATGGCTTTCCAAATAATACGTCCGCACTTAGGGTATGTTTATTTAATTTCATAAAAAAATTATTATGTAGCACTCTATCATTTTTGCATTTGAAGCTTAATTTGTTTTTATCTTTAGTTTGAGTGGGCTTGGCAACACCCTCATATTAGTCGCCGTTTGAAACATGTACCTAAGAAAAAGTCGCAACAGAAAGTAATTGAATTTTGCTTTCTGGTTCTGTCAAATATGTTAGAAGTTGGACCTTGGTGCCGTTTACCTTTAACAATTCGTTGGTTAGATTATGAGTTTTTTGAAAAGTACTCTAGCTATGTTTCAGCTCCAATGCATATGCCTATATGTCATGGAAAAGTAATTTCCAAAAAGATTAAGAAGACAAATGATATAATAGAAACATTGGATGAATCATCTATAATCTGTTCTATTTGTAATACACTTTTAGAAGGAAAACAAGCAGTTAGGTGTATAAAACCTAGCTGTTCATTAATAGCTCATTTAATTTGTTTGGCACAATTATTTTGTAAAGACAACATGATTTTACCAATTGAAGGTACTTGCCCTACTTGTAATACCAATGTTTTATGGGGGGATTTAATTAGAAGAAAGATAGGTTGTTATGGAAATTTGCAAGAAGTTTCTAGTGATGAAGATTATTATACTTGAGGTAAATTATATAAACTTTTTCAATTGTATATAGTTTTAACAATGACAACAATGAATATATCAACAACTTAAGATCATCTAATTGCTCCAACTTTTTATTATTTTTAATGTTTTATCTGTAAAAGAAAACTTTGAAAATAAAACAAATTATTATTATAACATTTTCTTATTTTGTATCATATGCAAATAATTCAGTTAATAAGCTACTATTATATGCTACTACTAATAACTTGATTTTTAAAATTTGTAATAATAAAAATTTAACGAAGGAAATGTTAGGAAAAATAACGCTTTTACATTTTATACAGAGATTTCATAAATGTGTCACTAGTTGATACTAAATATCTCTATTTCATGAAACAAAAATTTCATATCTCATATTCTAGCTGAAAAAGACATAAATGCATATTAAATATGTTTGTGAGAAATGCTATATGTTTGTAAGAAAATAACAAATCATGTATATTTATCAGTCTTTATTTGTAACTAATCGACAGACCAAAATATATTTATATATTATGTATATATTTATGTGTGTGTTTGTGTGTCGTGCGCGCACTTGATGTGCGTGTGTGCTGTGTACTTTATGTAGGGACATAACATTATTCGATAGGGAGAGATACAAGAAAATTCCTCCGTTTCATTGATACTTAATTACAATCGAAATTAAATCGAAAGCTAAATCAAGACCAGCTTGATCCTTTTGTGCGAGAACTTTTTTACATCGAAATTGAAACATCGTGAGATCATGATCCCTCGAGATTTCAATTAATAACGTATATTTCTTGTGTGTACTTTGACCACATCAACAAGCGTCTAGGTTGCTAATTTCCAATTTTTCACCTTAATTCGCTGTCAAGTGCATCTAGAGTTTCTATTTCAATTCGCTATACGAGGTTACGGAATATTTCAAACGTGGAAATTTGGGGTGTATTGCAACATTATTCTATTTACTTTCTGGAAATTCAGAATTGTACTTGCGTATACTTGTACACTGTCGAATAACTATTCGGATGTGTACTTTCTTTCTTTTATTCTCAAAAGGAACGCAATTGTGTCGATTTGTGAAGTTCAGGCACATTGACGTTTAAGAACACACAGCGAAGGAAGAAATTGGAAGATACGAAGGAAATACAAAGCGGAAGTAGAATAAGTATAAGGGGACAAAAGGAGGAAAGAGAGGTCGAGCTCAGTTTAGTTTTTAAAATTTCTACAAAAAATTAAATATTAATTCATCTTTACACGTGAATCAGCGTTGAGTTTTGTATAAACATATATTAAATTGCTTAAAATTAAATTTGAAAGCATCTGTGCTATGATGTTTAAATATTATCTGTATATCATATTTGTGCGTGTAAATCTATTTTTAACTGATCATTTATATTTTTTATAATGATTATTTAACAACAGATAAAGACAACAGTATTCAATAAAACATATTACAAACGAAGTTATTCTAGTAAAAATTTATTTTATATGAAATGCACTTTTTTGAGAAACTGACACTTTCCACTACATTTTGTAATGATATCAAGACTCAACGCTGTATAGAAAATGCGTGTCGCATATTCAAACATACAAAGTTCGACGATGAAAATCAAACAATACGCCGACCCTCTTAGTCTTCCAGTTTGTCCACTTTTGTTTGCGTATGATCGTACATGTAAAATTGTACGGAACACGATTCTTCCGTCGATCATATTGCTACTCTATTATTGATATTCCTTTTGTTTCTTTCTAATTTAATTTAGTAGCCTCATGAGGTAACACAACTCTTTTGGTAAGACTTGGCATAGTGACGTAATTGCGGGAATTATTATCTATACCATGATTCTGAGGCAATTCCAGGCATTCTAAATTTGGTGACGTCAGGCATTCGTGGATGAAACTACAAACTGTATTTACGTAGGCATCACGGTAAGTAGCATAATGCTTGACGTGCGGAGAATTGGTGAAAAGTACGAGCTGCACTCGTACACCACGTTCTGCTCGTCGACTGGCGAATTTCTCGACGTCCTTGAAATACGAGCAAGTATAATATATAAGTTCATGTAAAAGAAAAAAATACAAATACATGTAGTCTGCTGTAGATTCTTGTAACTAATATTATGTCAAGCATATACATACCGCTGCCGGAATTAAAGTGTCAGCGTTCGAATAAAGAAACAATTGCGGCCAAGAATAGGATTCTTCTGCAAGACCGATCGGATTCGTTTGCACTGGATAACCACGTCCAAGGGCGTGAGCAATCACCTAAACCAAGATTTAAATTGGTAATGTTAATAAATCCGATAGAAAAGGAATGTAATGTCTAGACTACGTATTGTTATTAATTAAATTTATATTTTTATGAACGCAACAAAGAAATGGAACTCAGATAGGGATTTGTTTCATCCACTAAATGTTATATTTAATTATTAAATTTCGCAAAATGTATAAAAATTCACAGTCCAGTAATATCTTTGTTAATACCTCTAAAAACCAAAGTATAGAAAGGAAGATCGTAATAAGGAAGGACATTGGTATGTTTGTAAGTGGATGTCCGCCGATGATTGCGCTAATCGCTTTGAAAAGAGCAGTTAATCTTCTTTCTCCCGGTGCGCTATCAAATATCACTCCTTTGACCTAGAATTTCAATGTTAATGTATATTACGTGAAGCTGTGATGTAAAAAATGTTGGAAAGGTGAAAGGTAATAGTATTTTTTACCTTAAGCGGTGAGTTAGCTTGTTGCATCGCAAGGCTTACATGTTGATATAGAAACGCGCCGCCGTTACTGAAGACATGAAAGAATATAGGGTGTTGATCTAAACTCTTGTCTGTGATCACCTGGATCAATCGTTTGCCAATATGAGGCATTTTGTCTCTTCGCCAAAATAAACATTCTACTGGTGCCGTGTATCGTAGTGTGATGCAGCTTGAAAAAGGAACATTATTTATCAATATGTATTAAATAATTTGTAAATCTCTACTATATAAAAGTATCTAATATATTTTATAGATTTTTAGAGTATCATTAGACTTATACTATGTATTATATCCGAAAACATTGAAATGTACGGATGGTACAATAAATTATTTACTATAAAAGTATTCAATAGGAAAATAATATAAACATAAATGCATAGAATTTATCTTCTATTATTGATCCAAAATAATGTTTATGATTAATTAATTATTGACTTCTGTAATATTATATTATTATTTGTTTTAGTAATTGTAAAGTACGATTGAGTTATTGGTCGGTAAAGATAAATTCTAATAATACAACAACATTCACTGGGAATTCAAATAAATAGAAAAATTCATTTCGGAAGTCAAATTTTAAATTGTCATCGATTAAATAAACAAGTATCGTCGGCATGATACTGCCGGCATTTCTACCATGTCGTATCAACACTCTCATCAACTACATAACACTTAATTCTACATTTTCCTCCAATATTTTGTCATAAAAAAATACATGCGTGTCATACATATATATAACATATATCCATCCTCCTACTTCAACCCTTGCTCATCAAATCGTTACGCCACAAAATCTATCATCACGGACCATCGCGTAAAAACTATTATCTATAATCTCAACCTCAACTTCCAGTTATACGAAAAAATGAAAAAGCAAGAAGAAAGAAATTAATTGGAAAAGTAGAAACAGTTAAAAGTAGTAGTAGTCAAACAGGTAAAAGTAAGGGTAGTTTTGCAAAACATCAGTACCTCTTCTCTTCGTAAATTGCGCTGTACTTGGCCAGATATTTGTCCTGACAGCCGGCCCATCCTAGTAGCACTATTACCGGTCGTTTGTCCTCCTTGTAAACGAATACGAACTCTTCACGTTGATCCTGACTACCGGTGGTTAACGTTGGATCCTTCGGGGACGGCGGAAACGACGGGAACATGATGTAGTAGTCGAGGTCCTCTTGATTGCTCATCTTTCCTGCTTCTCGTTCTCCTCCTCGTGAGGATGCGAGAGGAAGAAGGAGAGAAAGAAACACAGAAGGCGAAGGGGGCTGCAAGCTAACGGGGTGAGGGAAGAGGTTGGGAGAATGGGAGGGAAGAGGGAGTTCGTAGCGGTAACGAAAGGGAGGACAAATCACCCCTCTACCGCGACGGATCCTCGTTCCGAGTTGAGCTTGCGTCGCTGTCGTAGTCGGAAGAATCGAGCTGCCGGAGGATCGATATCAAAGGCTCGTATGGTTGTATACCAAAGTTAGGTGTCACGAATGAGGACGTCGACGTTTAATGTTGGCCTCTCTACGTAAAGAGAGTGTTTTCTATTTCTTCCTGGACGTCACCGTTGACGGGACTCTCCATCAGTCGAATCTTTACCGATCGATAGCGAATATCGATTTCAGCCGATGTGGACCATACATGATAGGTGATAATAGACTATCGAGACTGGCGCTGAGGTTCACGATGCTGCGGTGCGGATGTAATGTCACGTTACACGTGTGCAAAAATTTTATGCATTTTAGCTGACGCGGAATTTCGCAACTAATAGTTGTATCATTTGGAATTATTAAGTTGGATCCTGGTAGTTGTAGATATCGTCATGGTAATATAAATGGATTGATGATGATAGCAATAATGTATTATAATATGATGTACAACGTCATGGCAATAATGTTAGTTAAATGTTTACATAATCGTTGATTAAGAATGAGTAATATTTCTTGTGTTAACATTTTTTACGTTACACATTTTACAAAAAGAAATTTCGTAGTTACATGTGTAGCGTAAATGTAGATTATGTAGAAAATAAAGTTACTATGAAACGCACAAAGCAGAATTGATGGCATTGATTTATTTTTACTCCTATGGCATTGTTGCGCAAAATGACGTATTATCGTGATAGGCGAAGTACGGATAAGTTATAAAGTAAGCCTAACTAGTCTTGTCTATAACTTAATATTTTTGTGCTATACATGTGTTAATTTTAGATTTAATTATGTGTTAATTATTTAATTTTAACATTTAATTATTTAACATGTGTTAATTCTAGATTGTGAATTTTCTGAACTCTTGTATCAATGTTATCGATGCAATGTAGAATAAAACTGGAATTTTATAACATATACTTAATCTCCAGGTCTTAAATTGAAATCTCAAATGTACATTATCAGATTGCAATCACTGATTTCCACATGTACTAGAACTCATGGATATTAAGACCACCAGGTCTCAATCATTTTCAAAATTCCCAGATTCCAAATTGCAGACGCCAAGATTCCAGATCCGTAGATACCAACCACAATCCCCCAGATACCAATCCAGACCCTAGATTTTAAAACTATCAAACCCTAGATATTTAAGTCCTAATTAAATACTCTTTCAGAATTTCTAGATCTTAGTTTTTAGACCTCATACTCATACATTTGAACTTTAGTATTTCCAAATAACAGAGTCTAGAATTTTCAAAATTCAGAGCCCTGATCTCAGAATCTTCAAATTTCAGAATTCTCTTTGATAGTAGTAGATTTTAATTCTAACCGCTAGGGGTGCTATAATCCTAATTTTATTCTGTGTTCAGTTGATAATATTGGATGCCAACTCATCGACGAAGAAGATCCATTTAAAGATTCTATTGTTTATTACAACATACTGTGTATTTTCGCTGGCAAGGTGTAGTTTGTTAGTACTATTCATAATGCTATTTCATAAAACAATCATTTAGCAAAACCAGTACTGTTCTATAGTTCTCTACGGAAACAGTGACCATCTTTTATCTGCTTTGTCGGTACAGGTGAACATGTTTGAATGGTGGTGCCCTCTGTTCGGATTAGTTTATTGGGAATATTGTCAGCGAGCAGGCGCTGGACCGCTTTCTGAGGCTGCGTGAAGAGCGTAAGACAGAGAAGGACCGAGATTCAAACTCGAAATCTAACGAGGAACTCTCAGAGCCACGAGAGTGGCCGCGCGATACGGCACGGGTGTTTGAAAACAGCCGATAACAGTGTGCATCGCGCCATGTGTACCGAGAAAAGTGCGAATTTTCTGTGGCTCCTTTGTTCCATATCGCTCTTCTGTGGATTTGTTCTTCCATACGGTGAGTATTCGGAACAAATTCAACAAAACTTTATCGTCCTCAGAAGTTGTCATTAAAAAATTATGCCACCCTTTATTAATACAAGTTCGGCGTCAAATGTTTTATTTTTTTTCCTTCTTATGGTGGTTACTAGTTACATTCATTTACGATTTGTGACAAGAATGTGAAATTTGTGTGATTAAAAGTATTTTGATTACAAGGAGAGACATGGATGTGGGGTTTGAAATTTTTGATAGAAAGAAAATAGGAGTTGTATAAAAATTTGTTTAATAAAATCGTTTTGTGTGAATAGTAAGTTAATAGTAGGTCAGTAAGTTATAGATATTAATAGGTTAAGGCTGATTTTAAATTAATGTTGATTAATAGGTAATACTAGGTTAATGTTGATTGTTACTTGAAAAATCTTTTATTAAATATTATATTGTTAAAACATTACACTGACAGTGATATTTGAGTCTACTGCTTTGGAATGTTTCTTTTAAGATACTACTTTATTACTTGGACTATTTTTTAAATATCGTAGTACTATTGTTTTTGCACATGTGATAGTGAAATTTAAGTAGAAATAGGAAATAGACATTTTTGATTATAAAAAGAATCTTCTTCATAGAAAATACTGTAACGAATATTCATTTACTTTACTAATTCTTGTACTTGATTCGTATTTGTTATATGTGATAGAGCCGCTTCGATAAAAATAAACAAATGTCAACAAAATTTTCCAAATTTTGAAATAACAAACGATATATATCAAACAAATTTCATTAATATTAAACGTCATATTTTTCGTTTACTGAAATAAACTGAAGTAATGAAATAACGAAGAAATTACCAATTATAAAGCAACAAATTCTTCTTTAACACGATTATCTTTTTTTAATTTGATCTTTTCATATTTTTGCGTGTAATTTGTTTTGACAAACTTCAATTGTATTATACGAACGAAGAAAAAGACGAGATTTACGCATAAATACAAAATAGAAACCACGAAATGATAGCAAGTTTGTCAATTAACGTAAAGAACAAGGGTGACGTTTAATTATGATGCAATATCGTGTTCCGTGTTTCATTCATCCATTCCTCGACGTTGGAATGCATTTATGATGTTAAGCAAGGATCTCTTTTCGAGGGTCGCACGATTTCGTCATTGAATCGTCATCGAAAGTAACCCAAATAACGGATTGCCATTTCGAGGCAACCAATTTCCGCGCGGATTTTCCATTTGAGCTATTGCTCATGGAATTAATGACTTAAGATCGATCTATTTTAGATGCCTATAAAAGAACTGATCCATCGATATTGACGTTCTAACCGCGCATTAAATTTGACGAATATGATCCAATAAATTTTGTCTATGAGTAGACTGCAGATATTGGTGCAAATTCATATTTTTATGAAGGTTACTAATAAAATGTAACCTAGGTAAAACGGTATGTTGATATCGTTATAATGAGTATTATATATTACACATTTTTATATATTATTTACATTCCGGGCATGATGCACAGCGTTTCAAATAGGTAAATTAATTGAACAAAATTCATATTTCGTTGCTTACGTAGAAAATGTTAAACATTTATAAATAGCTGTTATACTGAATGTTCAATTTGTATAGCTCTACCTATATGCCATCCATAATTTTATATACAAAAATATGTCTTGGAAAAAGTTAACATCTTTATCTTTTAATAATTCTATTTTATTTAGTTTTGCATCATCATGACAGTGATGGAAAAGAAAATATTGTTTTTCCTCTTTACATTCTTTGCTATTGTTACAACAAAAATAAATCTTTAGAAACGGTAGACCGTGTTTTTGACGAGCGAGGAAGCGGTATATTCTGACTAAATAAAGAGCGTTTCAAAAAGAATATCCGGCGACGAAAAACGGTCGGAGCGTTTATATCGCTTCAACCGTTTATTTTCCACTTCTTTGAAAGGCGTTTACGTTTCTATGAAAAATCGAATTTGAGTAAACGAATTCTGACATTCAGTGGCTTACGTGGAAGGCTCATGACGTTTATTATTGTTAGAACATTCTTTCGATGTATCAGGTTTTCAATCTAGTCATTTTTACATAATGCAGAAATAGTTTCTTGCTAATTTCAATAGTTATGAGATATTTTGTAAATTGACAAAATCATTCCCGAGGAATTGAATCATCTTACAGATATAAAGATCACGATGTACTGAAATATTTAGTACTTGACCATTTCATGCATCGAGACATAAATTGTCTTTAGTTTAGTCCTTGGTCTTTATGATTTTATAGATTAAGATATGTAATACATCTTATAAGACGTATGTAGTACATTCATTTGCATCGCAAGTTGCCGTTTATTATAATAATTTTATCATTTTCATTAATATATTAGTCGATTAAAATTTTTTTCATTTTTTCCTAATAAATATGATTGTGTTCTTAATACAATTTTTGATATTATATATTTTGATATATATACGTATAACAAAATCTACCTATGAAATCAAAAGTCGGAAATATACTTAAACTTAGAACTAAATCTATGTAGGAAATGTATAATCTATTTCAAAAAAGACAAAACACCCGGCCGACAGTTTAACTCATTACCTTCTATTAAGAGATTCATTCTATTAAGAGCGATTGTCAAAAATTATACAGAAATTACTTTCTGACGGATGAGAAGATTTCGTAGAATCTGATTAAGGTTATTTTGAAGTCATGGATCGCGTGCGCATTGCGGTACGATCGAATCTGAGTGGAACTGTTTAATCGTAAGCATAATCCTCCGATGAAATGTCGCAAATTGTACGGTAATCATCTTGTCAAGCTGTGAGCCGTTGGCACGCGTGGCCGTCTAATATGAATTCCTCGGAGATTCGGATGACCTTTTCAAAACTCGTGCACCGGCCTGTCAGACGCAACAACGACTCCCTTTGGTATATTACGTGCCGTAATACGTGGCAGCTCCAAACGACGAATGAAATTCCAGGCAAAGTGTACTCTGGAGAATATTTTATCGTCCTCTGAACGCCGTGAAATACGAAGAACAGCTATTTTATGCAGTTTCGGCATGCATCGCTGCCTCGCGCCGCTCCTACCCTCCGTTGGAAAATATCGTCGATAGTCGGCGCGTTGTATCGGAACAAGAATTCTACCAGGGATCTAACTGAACCGGCTCGATATCTCTTCCTGCTACGAAAAATCCTGACTACGACGCTTACGACGCGATTGGATAATCGTGTTTTAAGGCTCGTTACGCCCAATTCTTTCCGCGAAAATCGGAAGCTATGAGTTTCATACGACTACTTTAGCTTCCTGTTATTCCGATTTCGATGGAAAAGTATTTGCGAATTTGACGAGAGTCGAGGTTTCGCATTGAATAATTTCGTTTCGACTGTTGCGTTTGGTTGCTTAAGCTATAATACTTTTGTTTTGTTAAATTTCGTTTACCTTGTTCCTGTCTCGTTCGTCGTCAGTACAATCCGTAATACATCTTTATATTCTTTTTTTTGTAATGTCATATTATTATTATTATTATTATTATTATTATTATTCAAACTTCATATCTACTCATTTTCCAAAGAGTTTTTCCAAATATTTTTCTGACTATTGCTGCTTCTTCTATGTCTTATTCTTTTTATATTATTACATCTGTTTTTACGTTTTACTTGTCATGTGCTTTTATCACGGAATACTGTCAACAAACATTTACAGGCTGACATTCCTTTAAAGTTTCGAAATATTTTCTACTCTTATTCGAACGAGTGCGACAATCAGCGCAATTTTTAGTAGTTCATCAAACATTTCGCGATCCAATGATGGCAATTGTTGACTCGCTTTCGTCTCTGTAATTAGCCTGTCGATAATTAACTCTCTTAATTTTCTATTTTTCGCAGGGCATTGTTTGCTATAATGTCTGTCGTCATCGGTCATCATTATCGATGCACAGGATAATACCAATTTCTCAGTAGGTCACTGATCTACTGAACTACCGAAAATGTTTTTGTAAATAGCAAATCATAGAAATGGACATTCGAGAATATTCGGTACTTGCAAGCACACAAGTGTATGTGTATTTTGTTTCATATACAGTGCATTCTTCCGGAAATTGCCTTTCATTATTTCGATTACGCCGAATAAAAGCCACAGCACGGTCAGCTGTTTATTTATGTAATTCATATAGGACGTATCGTTTACGCATAACTTTTACGAATTTTAATGATTTAACAAATCACGTACCGAATATTTTTCTATTTGATTGATCCCGCCCAAAATAATTCAGCCGTTGGTTTATATTTTAATTAAACTTTGTTCCGCTTCGTTCTTTGTGATTTTTTATTCGATTATAATTTGAATAGTGCTTGGAAAATGACAATATTTATCGTGAAAAGTTAATTGGAAGTTTAGATAAAACGTTAGTCTGGAATCATATTGTCCATTTCGTTATTATTTTTGCAGAAAATCGTGAAATAAATAATTGATGGGCTCATAATGAAAACAACTCGTGTTAAATTAGCTAATATTAGCTAACTTAGTATTAGCTTTACTAACCAAACTAGACAATTAAATTATTTATAAACTACTATAAAGGTATTTTGATATTATGATTTTCGACATTTCAGCTTTTTATTTTAGTAGATTTTAATGTAATGTCAGGTAATACTGAATATTAATTAAATGTATCGCATAGTTGTAGAAACACTAAATATCAAATCAGAATTGTTTGAGGGACAGCTTTTCAAATCAACAGTGCGTGCTTTGCATAATTGCACGATTTTTTGCATCTTATCTGATACGAATGAGAAATTCAAGAAGCTATCCGCATTTACTTACCTGTTTTTATAATCCTTTAAGAATTTCCTCATTCAAAAGAAGATACATTTTGCATTACAATAGATGCATAAAAAATACACCAAGAACGCTAGTAATAAAAACGCCACATCACTAATAATCATAATTTGTCGATATACGAACTTTAAAATTCAAAAGTCTTCGAACTTTGCAGAATACTGCATATTTTTCATAGAATCTTTTTTATTAGATTTTAACATCGTGTTAACTGCGATTGTATGGTATGTTGTTATTGGCGACGATAATGAAGACAAAGAGGACGTTAGATTTTGTTATAGGACATCAGGTGTCTTTCAGAAAGCTTTCAGGAAACTTTCGAACTTTTACTGTCAGTAAGATCTTCATTTAGAGTTTCTTTAACTGAAACTTTAACCAATTTAAATTCTGGAATTTAGTACAAGCTTTTGTATATTTATGGCAGTAGAATTTGGCAGTTGCAAACATTATTCACACCCATAGCGGGTCCGATTTAGGAACTAGATGTGTATGTGTAAATTTAGTATCGCCAATTCTAAATCTCACAGAATATTATCGACTAAGACGTTACACAATATCCAAAAAAAGAATAATTCCAAATTTTGTAAACTGTAAAAATTATTCTAAACAATATTTGCACAGGATTAAAAATACTAATAATAAAAATGTTCAGTTTTATAATTTATACGATATTCGACGATATTCGATTTTTAAAAGGTAAAAAATGTGCAAATTGTGCAGAATATTATCAATAAAAGAATTACCCTAAAGGTTAGAAATAATAGAAATACGGACACAGAAATATGTACATAGAAATATATATGGAAATACAATGTGGGAAATTTGAGAAATCCTCATAGACAAATAATATTTCGTAAGTCCACGTAGCAGATAATTTTATTTTCATACATTGCATTCGAGTATTTACTTGGTTACTGAGTTCCAAGAGACGAGGACGTCTCATTACTGTCGTTTGACATTTTTCGAACCTGCATATTCGTTATCCATCGTCTCATTAATGCTTCGCGAGTACCAAGAAAAGTTATCCTTAAGTGAAGCAGGGGAGTCAAGATTAGATCGAACAGTTAAGCAACCCATCTGGGATTGTCGGACCGAAGTGGGTATAGCTGATCGCAAATAAGACGATAATAGGGGTCGAATGGAGAAGCGAGTGGCTCTGCCACAGATCTTAGTATTTTCTTCGATAATGGAAATTGAAATCTCGACCACTTCATTCAGATTCAAACGAAAGATTCTGCGGTTTCTTTTTGTCTAGAAAAATTGATTTCAAAATGTTACATATTTCATCTTCTCTTTTCTATGAAAATATCGATGTCAGAAGT
This sequence comes from Bombus confusus, assembly GCA_014737475.1. NCBI lineage: Eukaryota > Metazoa > Arthropoda > Insecta > Hymenoptera > Apidae > Bombus > Bombus confusus. The sequence goes on from JACXIV010000093.1 coordinate 149,103, forward strand.
TCTTCTTCAATTTTATATAATATTTCCAATGTTCCATGAAAAGAGAACTAATTCTCCGATATCTTGGAAAAAAGTTGGGTCCTGATAAATTTTTTCACGGGAGCTTGTCTTTTATTTTTAATCTATGAACGAAGAATTTTATAATGATTAATTTAGAACGTAATAGATGAACTATGGCCAGATTATTGAATTCTTTGACTGATTTTTATTTGCTAACGGTTTTATTATAGATATTTTGGTCCGACGATATTAAGTGAAATTTTTATGATGATATCGAATATTTGAATAAAGGCAAATTAAAAAGATCGGAGTTTTATTTCAAAGACGGTAAAATAACTTATGTTTCCTTTTTTTGTTATGTGTCTTTTATTACTATTATTTTATTATATTTTTATTATTATATGTATTCTTTATCAGATTATGAAGTTTTTAAAATAAAATATACCGAACCTTTTATTGATTCTACTAATTTTCTAATTCATTATATGTAGCTGCTAAGTTATCGTGAAATTCGTACGATAAATTGTTCTCGCTTTTTACGTTTATTATTTCCAACAAATTCATATTACCTTCATATTTAAAAACTTTTCATTTTATCCCATATTACACGCAAAATTAAAAAGATATTTAATTCCTCCTCGCGAACTCATGGAGCGATTACATTCAGCAATTTCAATCCTGATAAAATACACATTTCAGACAGAAATATAGCTTGCGTAGTACACAACTGAATTGTTTCATTTACCACCAGTTAAAGAAATATAAAAATAACGAAATATTTAGGAACGTTAGAAAAGTTGTTACGGGGGAAAAATCAATAACATTTAATCCTTATAGGAAAAAAAGATAATGGCACATATTTCTGATTTTTTTTATAGGAAAACAATTTTAATATTCATTTTGCATCTTATCCATTGCAATTTTCAAAATTTAATACGTTATTAAGTAATTCCATATCGAAAATATCCTTTTGATTGATTTTAAGATTAAATACCTATTCTCCCCATGCTTGTGATTATTTAAAAATTTGAATATTGAGAGATTTTACTGTTAACGATATGTGCCTTTAATTTGTTAAAAAAAATTCCTAGAGCTAACCTTTTTACTATAATGCTTTATATACAATATAAAGGATATATGTAGATTTTTGTGACTGACTGTAACTCTCTAAAAGGGTTAAAGCGGTAAAGATAAACGGAACATCCTGTTATACACGTCTCGGGTCGATTTAACGCGTTGAATCTATCGACAATGACAAGAAAGAACTATCCATTCGTTCCCGTCTTGCGAGTATATCAATCCTCTTCGCTGTATCGCTCCTTTTATTAATGGCGTTCCCAGTGTGGCAACGAATAAGACGGAGGAGCGAAGAGGATGGAATAGAGAGTCATTTGAACAATCGAAAACGGCAATACCTATCGCCAGCTTTACTTCCTGATCTAATGTTTGTCGGAATAAACATCGGAGATTGAAACTTGGATCGCGTGGATTCTTGTTACACACGAATCGCAGTTAAAGCCAGAAATACATGGACACGCTGCGGAAAACAGCGTGAATGAAAATACTCGATGGAAGGCGTAAGTCGACTAGATGGTGCTGAAAAATCATATTTTTGTCCTGCTGTCTTCTCCTATAATCCTTTTTCCGTCATTCTTCTGTCTTATTATTTTCTTTGCCTGGTTTAGATTTAAAAAATTGTTCTTCTTCACTTTGTCTGTTTTATTTGAAAAATTTTTTCCTGTAATTTATTTAGTTCATCCTAAAAATTGTTTGTTTATATATATATATATATATATATATATATATATACTAATTAATATTCAACGTATTAACGAAATTCGAGTTCTAAGTAATAAATAAATTATGAATATTCATAATATATATATACGTAATAATGTAGTAATGTATATACATAGTAATATATATATATATATATATATATATGTATATGTATATGTATATGTATATGTATATGTACATATCGTACATATTACTATGTTATCAAAATTGTCTTTCCAAACAGATTTTCGATGAATTTGTGTCTTGTGTTATTGTATTACTCGGACTTGAAATATGCTTCCTCAAAGAAAGATTCTCCGTCTTTAACGTTATGTTTCGTCTGTCGCGTATTTCTTTTTTTTTTAAGTTTTTTATTCCTTTACTCTTCCGAATCTCTTTTCGTGAAAATATTTTGTTAAGTTTCTTTAAGATTTTAACGCTTCCAATTCTTTGGAAGAAGACATAGAACATTTGTTTTAACAAGAAATAGATCTTTAGACGTTAGTAGTTGGTGTAAATTATTACAGTGTATTCGCCGCAAATGAATTGTATTACATCTGAGCGACAAAACGCACGGAGTTTACGTGTAACTGGTAATTAAGGATGAAGATAATTCGACGAGAAATTAGTACGTCGCCTTATCTTGGTGAACCTGTAACAAACGTGATTTGGGGTATTGTTGAAATGTTCCTTTAAATTGCTGTTGATAAATTTATTATGTATTATGAAATTTTTAATTATTAGGTGTAATAAATTTCTAAACACTATTCTTTTAAATTCTATATTCTGTTCTTTCCTGAAATAATTACTTTTGTTTTAAAGGAACATTATTATCTACTTGCAATAGATAACTAGAATACCTATTACAAAAAAATTGATCAATGCAATGTAATAATATGATGATAAAATAAGATATTAACGATCATTCGAAATACAAAATAAAACTTGAGAAATGTACAGATGCGTAATTCTTAAATTAAATAGAGATATAGAAAGATAAGTTTTATCATTTTTGTACGTTTAATGATTTAGTGATAATAGGTCGGCGGTCAGTTTTAATAAATCAAAGTTACCCATGTACTCTACATCGTATTTCAAGGTAAATAACATTTCACGGAACGAGAATAGAAGATTTGAATTGATGATGAAGGTACCTTTTCTCGACGAGGTCGATCTTTCATTGTGGTCTCTCCACTGTCTTTCCACTGTGAGTGAGCTGCTAGCAGCCGAAATCTCGCAAAATTAGCAATGTAAATTCGATGTTCTTGACCTACGGTACGAATTCATCTTTGAACGTATTTTACTTTTTCGATCAGTTCTTCAAAGGTCACCACCTGGTTCTACGTAGAATCAAAGTTGCGTTTCGAATGGGAAATAATAGGAAACGATTGTTCGATTCGAAGTTCAAACTTCTCTGTAGCTTCATAATCTGAATAAAATACTATTATGAGTCTAAATTTCTTTCGGAGAAAGAGATTTAATCTCCTCTAATTCATCGGTTAATTTTGTTGATTTATGCAACAAACTCTCAGTAAGCCTTTTAATTTATTCTTCATTAATGTGTTAATGAGTATCGATTGTATTACAGCCAGTCTGTGCGTTAATGATGCGTGCTGATGTGTTTTTGCATCAGCCATGTAATCAATAAACGCAAACCATAGCTCGATGCTAAACAATGGGTACGTTTTCTGTTGCATTTTACCGAGATAAATTAAATAATAATTGAATAATGGTGTTATATTTTATACATATAATATTATTCAAAAATACATGCATAGGTATATGTGATGAATGCAAATGAATTATTATTGTATTACATGTTATATAATTATTCTAGTATCGTAAAAAATAAAATAAATTGTATTAGATTTATAGTCTGGTGATTCTATGTATATATCGTTATGATAGTAAACGTTGCTTCTGATTACTAACTCATTATTTTAACTATTACCAATTTACCATTCATTTGTGCACGTTGATAAAATTCATATATAGTTACCAGAAATTGATTAAAACATTCAGATATTGTATGCATATGTATGTATGTATATACGATACTGTAATTGACGTAAACTTATCTTGATTGGTAAGAAATAGATATTGATCAAATTTGATAAAATATAGGCAACAAGAAATATTATTAAAAATATTAAAATGTACGACGCTATTTTTTAAATCTATTAACAAATCTTAAGACTCGTAATTAAATAATAATTCACTATAACTCAATGCATGATAATATTTTGATTAAGTTTGTTTCGTGTTCGGAAAAAGTATTAGGTTGTCCGAAAAATGTCTTTCTTTTACAGACAAGTCTTTTACAACGATGCATCTTTATATAAACATGAAGCCTAATCTGTCAAACGTTGTGATCTTTATCTTGATAGAAAAAAATGGATCATACGTAATTCGATAAAATAATATAAAACGACAAATGTTATGCATCTATTATTTCCTTATAAAATAAAAGAAACTTTTCGGACGACCTAATAGTTCGAAGAAGTTACGTTTCACCGTGTGCATGTGATGGAAAAGCTTGTTTCTAGCTCTATATCCGTCGAGCTTCGGTTTGCCGCTTTAAACTACGAATGACTTGACGGGAACTCTGTTAATTTTCACGGCAGCCTGCAAACTGAATGACCACAAGGAAATACTAACTCCATCATTTGTCTCGACATTCTTCTATGCTGAACGTAATTAGTTTTGCTATTGTCGTGTTGGTTGACTTATAAATTAACATTAACCAAAACTTGGCGTTACAATGCTTTAATCTAACGTCAACACTATGTCTAAAGCATACAGATCACCTTTACGAACGACCCCGTTAATCCTTTGTTTTCCACGTTTTGTAGCGTATGCTGATTGCATATTAAATTTTAGGATGATAAAATTATAGCATGTTTATTATCTGGGAATAATAATATCAGTATGATGTGATATTACTAATAATATTCTATTGTTTAACCCTGCAGGAATCTTGATCCTAAAGTTTCATTAATAATATTTCTTAGAAATACAGTGACTTCGAATTGTAATGCAATACCCAGATTACTTTTTTTATGCATACTGTACAAATAAATGAAGAAAAGTTCAATTTTATTGAAACAGATACAATGTGTAATTATTAAATAGAAAAACATACTACACACACTTATATGTTACTAATTGTCTTAAGTAAATCTAGAAACGACGAACTTCTAGTAGAATTTGATCTTATCAGGCTCCTTTAATGTTTTGTGCGTCCTCTGTCGTTCAAATACAGTTAAATGTTGATCAAAGCTGTGGAACTTATCAAATGTTCTGTTATTTGTAACGTTATAAGTTTGTATATTGCTGAAAGCGTATGATATTGTCGATACCAAGGGAGTTTCTAAATTCCCTAAAGCCTTTAGTATTCTGTATACTTTCGAAACTCTATAAGACGTTTTGGACTTGCGATACTTTCGATGCTCTAAGAATTTCGATGCTGTTAGTTTTCAAGTTGTAAATATTTTGTTCGTACTTTTTCGATCTTTTATTCGGGCTTCTAATGCTCAAATTTAACTCGTGGTGCACTGTGAACTGTGTGAAAATATTAATATAAAAAAAGTTATTACTCCTTCTAAGATTTCTTTAAAAAATCACTAAATAATGTATCATAAATTGACAATTTTCTCTTTTTTAACAATCTTGTAAATCCTCAAAAAATTCCCATCACTTTAAACAAAACAGTATATTCAATAAAATCCGATTTCCCCTTTAAAATCAGGCAACTCTGGTCTCCGGTAATCAATTTATTTTCCCAATGTTATCCAACTGGACGATCTAATTGCTCCCATCGATGCGTCACAGTTTACCATGTTTCCATTCTTCCGCGAAGATCCGGCGCATCAATTTCCCTCGTCCACGGGTCGTATATACGCATTAATCTTCTCGAGATAGGCAACTTGATTAATTGATTGTCCTATCGTTTCCGCATCTCATTAGACGGCCACTCACGAAGACGTCAATCCGATATCGGCGCCGCGGCCAATGGACCATTGGTCATTTTTGCTTTTCATCGATCGTTGGCTCTTGCGAGTATTCCGGTTACATCGACAAAAGCTCCGCCGGTTATTCGATTACTACGGTTCCTTAGCGAATGAAGAATTCCTTTTTCTTTCTTTTTTCCCTTCTTCTTCTCGGCCATGGCTCGAAATGAAATTTTCTTCTTTCTCCCCTCCACTGGTTGTCTCGTCGACGATGCAATCCCCGGTGAAAATCGTAGCTCTCGGCCGTCACGACGTCGGAGTAAGACCTGATAAGGGGTATGAAGGGGGCTTTAGGAGTAGCGTGTCCGTGGGAAAGCCCGTTGATGAAAAAATTCCATTACGTTGTCTGGCCTCGGCGTTGTTACAAGGAAAAGATAAATTTTTGCGTTAGGCCACGATGCATGTGGCCGGCCACCGTGAAAACAATTTATGGAACAACGGGGTACCGTCCCTTTCGTTTGAAAGTTGTACCGCGGACACAGGTATCCACATTAACCCTTGGAGTACCGATACGGGTTGGGTTTAGAGTGGCCCATATTAGTAGATCAATGCAATGATACAGTAACTAGCGAGAGTATTCGAATATTTATCATGGAAAGACTATTACGTCCATATTATATGCGTTATGTAAAACATATTGAAATTTTGGTAAGATCTGCAAATTTGTGTAGAAGTTGTAACAACTCATTATATTAACTTGCAATGCAAAAATTATAGAATGTATATTAAGTAACGAAATATTTCTACAGGTTTCGTCAATTATATATGTCGCCTTTATTATCGCATATTGACTTTTAAAAATCAGTTTAATCGTGTATCATGATATTCTCTTATACATTTGTTTCGAGAGAGCTCGATTATGGGAAGAGAATTGACGAGGTTGTAAATCAATATTACGATTACATCGTACTTTTTAAAAGTAAGTTAAGGCGCAGATTGAACGTGAGTAGCCTAAAGCTGCAAATAGAAATTTTGTGAGATCTTTCAATATTAAGTGTTCTTTTTACTTAAAAATTGTATGCTATTATGGCAAGTATTTATAGGAAATGTTTATAGGAAATATAGGAAATACGATATTGCTTTCCTAAATTAAATAAATGATGTAATGTCATGAATTATGTTTAACATAAATGTAAACGATTTTAATGCGAATCATAGGAATATATACATACTGAATGATATAAAGCAGGAGATGATCTAAAACCGAAGAAATTATTGAATCAAAATCTTAACCTTAATTATGTCAATGAAATCGTGTAGTAGAGGTGCCATATAAAATCTCTTGTTTGTCGATCTGCAGATTTTTGGCGTGACACACTGCGCTTATATATAGAGAACGATACCGAGAATTAGGCGATGAAGTCGAACACACGCTATTCGTGAGGTACTCCGTCAATACTGTTTCTAAGTGTTCAGCTATGATAGGAATTTAGTTTGCTCAACCTTTTATATATCATAGGTTTTATTCCTTAGTATAAGTGTGCGTATAGTATGAGATAAAAATATTTGTATGATGAAAATGTAGAAATGAAGAGAGTAAAAAGAATGGGAATATAATATTGTTTTGCTAATACTATAGAGACATAAATCTGCAGACAAAATATTAATCTACAAATACCACACAGTTACATATGTTTGAATATATGTATTTAATGATATAGAAAATATTTCTCTTTTTACGGCATCGAATATAGAATGACGCACAGGTAACGTTTTAATTGTAAGTTTCATAATGGAGATTGGTAATAAATCTTCGTAATTTCCCTTAATTAAAGAAAAGTAAGAGTAGCTTCGAAAAGATATGGTATATTCTATTCACAAACGGTTCATTGAAGTAACTTCCAACAAACAAAGAATAAAAGTTAACAAAGAAGGAAACAGAAGGATCCAAGGTAACGATCTAAAGTCAGTAAGTCCGTAAGAAAATTTCAACGCAATCTTCTCGCTTAATACTATTGTTCTTTTCTCGTGATCTCTGGCTTCTTCGACATTCCATGGGAACATCGTCTTTTACACAAAAAGTGGTGTCGGATGACGTACCATTGTGAAATTAAATTAATTCTTGCAATTTAATGTTGACATTAACAAACTTAATTTTTTTCACTACTAAGCAAAGTCGGTTGACTGTGAATCGTTACATTCATATTTTTATGAATGCAAGTTCCACTTTTTGACCCTTGAATTTTTCAACATTTCGCAGAAGCATCGTTTTCTTCACAAAATGTTATGTCAAACGAAACACCATCTCAAAGCTAAATTAATTCTCGCGATTTAATGTTGTCATTAAGAAAACATGCTTTCTTCTCATATGAATTAATCATAATTATTAGACTGTACATGTTTATACATTCTATGAACAGAGATAACGAGATGTAACCTAAATAGAGATTTATATTTCGTCGTTTTCGTACATTTTTGTACGTTTATTTAAATTTTCCATAAACGTCTCTTTACCTTAGTCTACATAAAAAGATCAATATGATGACAAATATTGTTATCTCAAAATTGCAAAAACGACCTTAATTCGAAATCCAATAATCGATTTTACGATGCACCAAAAAACTACAAACCATCAATCAAGAAAGAGCCATTTGCAATATAGAAGTAACGAGAACTTTCTGATCGCAAAAACTTTTTATCGAAGAAATGAAATCCACCCTCGTCTCTTGAAAGATGGAAATATCCATCCACGGTAAAAACCGTTAACGATACGAAGAAACGCGCTACATTTTCTCACATGACCATTATGCGAGCTCCATAGCCACTGAGAGAAAGAAGTTGAACTAATTTCGTAATTTCTTTGGTCGGATGGCCGGCCAACGTGAGGGAAGGTTAATTACGCCCCTGGTCGCTTTGCACGTTCGTTCACAGCTAACTGAAACTTCTCGGTGGATCTCGCTCTTTGTGTCTCAGATACATTTAAACTTAAAAGTAGCCTCGAGCAGATCACGATCGACGACCGGAAACGAGAAATCGCGGTGTTGAGAGAAGAGCGGAGAAAGGGCCTGCTAATTGCACGACAAATCGTCGGTTCTTCACATTGCTCATTTTCCATTCGTACAATTAAATATGTTATAATTAGACTGCCGATTTTTATACAAATTTATATTTTATTTTTCAAATATTATAACGAGTATACTTTAGGTATTTTATTATTTTTTAATATTATATTATAATCTTTAATATTATAATGTATATTGTACTTCGAACGCTTTATATATTCTTTGCATTTTATACATACTCTACGTATCTTTGCATCTTTAAGTTTTAGATAAACGCATAAAAATCCGCACTCTATTAATAATATTTCACGGTAATAGATCCGTTTACCAACGAACGTTATTGATTTTTTATCGTCGTCCTTGCATGTTAATTAACGCATTTTGTTTACATCTATCAAAGCAACGATAGACTCGTTCGATTATTAACAGAAATTCGTTCGATTATTACAGAAAAGTACAAGTGGTGCAATTTTTATCGAATGTATTTAATTTGAATTCTCGCGTTCATACGTTAGGCGAAAAGGTTTTTCTGATATTGCGCTCGTGTGATAGAGCATTCAAAGTTTATGCGTGAAATTGTAATGTGCTCGTAAAAGTCACATGTGTTGTGTTTAAGGAGTTCCTTTTGATCTGTAGTTTGTGGATATTCTGTAATTTGTTTCCTTTTGCAAGCGGTTTTACGGTAATGAATCTTTTTTCATCTTTCCACGAAATTTTGATTAATGGCTTCAAGATAGTGTCGGTGATTGACCTCTGAATATCAATAGAATTATTTTAAGATCATTAAGTTATATCGTTAAAAATGTTTTTTTATACAAGATGTCAATATAATGTTAATTAAAAAATTCAAAATGACCATGATTTTCTCTGGGTAACTGTTAACATCTTTCAAATGTTCAACAAATTGATTCAGAACACATATTTAATAATCAGCTACAATCAAATGGAAAAATACTTTCGAATTAATTCACAACGTGTTGAATTTTAAAATTGCTCTATTATAAAAGACGAAAAATGTTCTTCATATCATCTATATATTATCAGATTTTCAAAGCGTTGATTTTGACTTTAATTTTTTACTTCAATTGCGCCCACTATAATAATACGCATAATATCTTTTAATTATTTTCAAAAAACGCAATAATTCTTTCTTCCAATTTCTCAACAGAGTTTCTCAAATTTCAGTATCAATATCATCAAATGAGTGTCACGTTACGATTAAAATTCTCTCGTAAAACATCTTTCCTGTATCCAGCGGAGATCAATAACATTCCCGGGAAAGAAGACGCCACGTTGTATTTTACTGGCGAGATGAGCTTTCAGTTGTTACTCAAGGGACTCGTTTCTCCATATCGAGTTCTTCAGAACCATCCAAACCGTCGATCACCTTGGCTCGTAAAAAGCTTGGTAAAGTCGCGTACACGTACGAAGGATCAGGGTTGTTGAAGGACGACACCCTATGCTACCCCTTGTCGAGGTTTAATTAAACTTTTGCAATGGATTCGCCGGCGTGGCGTGACCGCTTACAATGGAGGAACGAACGAATTACTCTCAATCGCCCGTCGGCGTGGCTTTGTTGCCGGCTTTAATCGTTTCCACCTGGAACGATTCTTTCTTTTGCCGTCTTTTGCTGTTTCGCTATTTCGTTTCACGGCCACGTTTCGTAACAGGGAACGCTCCGTGGAAAGGAGGCGAAGTTGATTTTAAGCGAATTATAGAATCAGGAAAATGGATCGTCCCGGATCGTCCCGGATCGTCGGCTTTCTCTTCGATAATTGGCATAATCGAACAGCGAAAATTATTATCGGACGCTTCTTCGTTCGCGAGTTGGCCACGAGACGTGTAGACGTTGAAATCGATATTTTATTGTAACCGTCGTTGGAGCAAGGTCAATGCGTTCGCTCATCTCTATCTTTTTTCGTTCGCACGATATATAGCACGTTATTTTTCTTCCTTTCTGGAAAGTGATATTGAAAGTGAAAAGTTGATGTTTGTGTCTCGTATGTGGTGCTTGGAGGATTATTTATCGAAGAATTAAGTAAGGGATAACGTTTGTTGAGGAATATAAGGAATGTACGATAAGGGATGTCAATAAGAAATGAACTTTGTTAGGTAGTAAGTAACATATAATAAGAGATAAAACGTGTTAAGGAATAATTAATAACTTTTAAGGCTTTGACAGTATTAGAAAATAACGGAGAGTTCAGAATGAACTATTTAGAAAATAATTATCTCTTTGCCCTCGAGATTTTCTGTATTTCTGGTATTAGATGGAAAAAAACACATACTTTTAAATGTTTATGACAAATAAGTATTAATTATTGCGTTACATATGACATTTAAGATGTGACTCGAGTATTCACTGAAACTTAAAATCTTATTTCATCTGCTAAAATCTAACATCTTTTGTTTTCCAAAACCTCATCGTGGCATCGTTAACAGAAGTACAAAGACATTCTCGCTTCATAAAACTGAGAGAAAAGATCGATCGATGAACTTTCCTTTCACGCATTTACCAATCTTTTCAGCATTCCTGAACCGTGTCCGTGCATTATCATAAAGCCAGGAATGATTAAAGGCCACAACGATGGAGGTTGAATCGCCGGAACGAAGCGTCGATGGTGACACAATTGTTCTCGAATCTACGCGAAAAGCTGTGCAAAGTTCGCACTTCCGATAGACTGAAACTCGTCGGTGGCGCAAACATTCCATAAAATCTGGAACTGGATCGCAGCTGCGTACGAATTGTGTCCACAGAATCGATTTCTCCGGTTCCTGCACCGCGAAAGTATCTGCGATTCGGCCTTAATTACATGTTTGGCTAACGAACCCGGCCTCTTAAATCAAGTAAACCGTGGCAAGTGTTGCGAATGTGGAAAGTCTGTACTTTCAACCGACAGATACTTGGAAAGCGTTTTCAACTTCGCCGAGAGACGCTCACCCTTCTCCGGATCCACGCCCTACCGCGAAATTAACTCGGGGGATGCGTTAACATTTTCCTTTTGCACGTTTCTCTTCTCGCGCGAGAACCCACGGATCAGACCTGAATTCTTGTCGATCCTCCGAGCCGAGAGATTTTTATTATCGGCCACGTTGATAAGTTTCTTTGTAGACTGATGGGCTCGCCTCTTCTCTTTCTCCTTTCTCGCGTAAATACTGCGAAGGGTTTTAGGAGAATGAATGTTTGCTGCTCCTTTCCGAAGGGTAAATTGCTGGAAATGGGAAATGGGATTCGAGCGAGGGAAGAGTAGCGGTGGAAGTTTGTGAAATTTTGTAATTATTGATATATTCTTTAAAACGACGACCACAGCAAGAGAATATAATGTCATATTTTTGAAAATTTTCTACGCTACTCATTAATTGCATATGAACCAATTCGTATTTTTATTTCGGTTTCGGATTAGATATGTCGTTTTCTCATCCTCTTGAACATTTAAGAAACAGTTATATTGACACTATTAATTATGCCGTGGGTTCTGCGTAATATTTCATGGACGTAGATATCTATTATCTACTTGTACAAGACTTATATCTTTGGATCTGACAAATTGATCCACTTTCTAATTGTATCACGTTGAAGTATTTCCTTTCAGCCAGCAAGTAGTATAAAATTTAAGAAATCAGTAAAAACAGATTCATCATATTTCTGTCACGTAACCTTCAAATGTAAAATGAAAAAGGCAAATAATAATTTCAACTTTGTTTGCACATTACCAAATATTTCTTCGTTAAAAAAGCTTTCAATACAAAATGATTTTAGTAAATCTTTCAACCCTTTAATCCCAATATGAAATAAGCTGTCGCTCAAAGTTGGAATAACTTCCTCATCTCCTTAGGCGAAAAAAGGGTTAAAGCGCAACCCAGACGAAGTTAAGTCTCTTCTTCGAGGGCATTTACCGGACTCGGTGGATCGTTTGAGTTTTTCATTGCACAGGTGTCAGTGTATTTCACGACATCAAGTTTCGTCTTGTGTGCGCACGCTACAACGAAGAATAATTTCAGTATTCACGGGTTTCCCGGGTTCACACTGGAAGAACGTCTTAATTACCCGCTCAGGTAAGCTGACAAAAAAGGAGGGAAAAACGAGGGACAGAAAGGTGCACGCGAAAGGCGGGCCGGGAAGACTTACCTCGGCATTTTCAGGAGCTTTAAGCACTCTGAACTCTCGTGTCTAAGTAAAGTATGGAACTATACGTTTCTGTGACTAATTCGTGACCCTGGAAGCTAGCCTGCAACTTTAAGAGTAAACGAGAATAAAAGAAAAAGGTAATTTGACAGAATGTCTTCGTTTTCTTTCTCCTTTTTCGTGGAGGTGGAGTTTCGAAAAATTAAGTCTAGCGAGGGTAAATTTCGTAAAAAGTAGTGTTTTTCAAGAATTTTGTTATCAAAATACTGATATCAAGAAATATACAACTTTGAATTTATGTCCTTTCCGATATACAGTGGCGGCCATATACTTACGTACATTTCATATTTTAACTTTGAAAGCTGATGTATTTCTACGGAACTCAGATAGTGGTATCAACAATTTATTTCTAAAAAAGAAAGAATGATTTCCGCAAAATTAGAAATATCCGTTATGGCTTGCTATTAAGCTATACAACATATTAAACTTCATGGAATACCAGACAACGTTCCTCGTAAAGCAAGACGTCGAAAAACTAGTCAAAGAACTGATCGCAAGATTCACCGGTTATCTGAAGCGGACAGGTTCAAAACTGCAGTTGCCAATGTACACAATGTAATATCAACAGATTTTCATGAAGAAATAAGTGTTAGAACTGTCCAGCGAAGACTTAATGAGTTTCAATTATATGGACGAGTTGCCAGAAAGAAACCTCTCATTTCAGAAAAAAATCGTCGGGCTAGGATTATTTTTGCGAAAGAACATTTAAACTGGACGACCCAGCAATGGTCCAGAGTTATTTTTACAGATGAATCAAAATTTAATCGATTTGGACGTGATGGTAAAGTATACGTGAGACGTCGCAAAGGAGAAGAATTTCATAAAAATTGTATTAAACCGACTGTAAAAGGTGGTGGTGATTCGGTACTCATTTGGGGGGCTATGACAGTGAAAGGTGTAGGTCCTATTCATCGGATAACTGGAATCATGGACAGATACGTGTATTTACATGATTTACATGCCAAAAGAATGGATCTATCAAGCGGATAATGATCCGAAACACTCTGCAACAGTCGTCAAGACATTTTTGAGTGACAATAATATTCATGTAATGAAGTGGCCGGCACAATTTCCGGATCTGAATCCAATCGAGATGCTGTGGATTGATGTCGACAAATACGTAAAAAAGCAAAATCCGAAAAATATTGATGAATTGTACAGTATTGTACAGGAAACATAGAATTCGATACCTGCTAGCAGATGTGCTCGACTTATCGAATCCATGCCGCGAAGGTGTGCTGCAGTTATAAAAAATAAGGGTCTACATACGAAATATTAATGTATTATAATCATTAGTGAATGAAACATGTGAAAATATAGGCGTTTCGATATGTACTTAAGTATGTGTCCGCAGAAAATTTGATACTTCAATATAAAAATATAAAATACTTTTTAATTACAGCTAATTAAGGAAACCTATTTTGATATCTTATTATGTACATTTTAAACTTATAGAAAATATAATTGATTTTCATGTATTTGTTTAACGTATAAGTGTACAGGAAATAATACTTAATTTTATTAACTGTACGTAAGTATACGGCCGCCACTGTATAGATATGTTGAATTATGAATGTTTAGAAATACGTCGTGGTTTTAAATTCGTCGTACAATTGAAATCAGGAAGATGTGGTTGTTACGTCCCGTTACTTTTTACAGGACGTCCGTCCCTCGGTCGGGGCGGCCACTCGCGGTACAACCGTAATTAGTTGGACCGCAATAAACATAATAAAAAGCAGGCACAGTAATAAACCCATAAAAAATGGGTGGGCCGACCAGCTACCATCCCCGGTCAGTATAAATACCTCTGTCACCTAACCGGAGTTTTAGTGTGCTTTTAACATTTAGTGTGTGTTACGCCCAGAGACTTATTGTAGGCCGCGTTCCTAACCGTCTCTTTTGGCACTACAGTGTCGTAGACAGAAATATATACCGGCGAAATATATACAATGTATCGATAAGCACATAGTTATCATCAAACGGCCAGTTCTAGAACCATCGATTCGTCTTTGATCCGTTATTTTACTAATACAAAAATGTGGTATACCTGAGCATAGGCGCGAATGATTACGAGACTCGATCGTGGTGGGGGTCGTCTCCAAGAGAGGACAAAAGAAAAAATCAAAGGGCAATTAGTATCATACGAGGAGTGAAATCGAATACATCGAGAGGTTCGGAGGAACAACATTAAGGTCGCTTAGTCAAACGAAAACGTCGAGAAATACAATAAAGTCGAGTCGAATTATAATAATAAACTAGTTGTATCATTGCAAAATCATTTGTAACGTGTTGATGATAATCTTAAATATTGTTAAAAATAGAAGTTTATATTAACCCTGTTAATTCAGTGTTCCAATAATTTCAACTACCTCTGTTATCCTAATCGAAACAGGGGAACGACAGGTTCGTGGCGTCGATTATCAAAATCGTAACGAGAATTTACGACTCTCGTTGACGCATTTACCCGCGACCGCGTCTCTCCGCGAACGGTCGTAACAGTGTGATTTTCATCTTCAGTGTGCTTTTAACATTTAGAGTGTGGTTTTAATATTCAGTGTGCTTTCAATATTCATAGTGTGTGATTTAGTATCTTACTGGACGTTGTTGTCTACCTCTTATACCGTGTCTGCACTCAACCATTATCGCGTAACTCATCACTCGCTACACTCACTACGATTAACATCGTAGTCTCGCTAATCACTACTCGAGTCTATCCATATTCTACGAACATTTATATTATCTGCGAGACAAGTTGTTGGAAATACATATTGCATTATAATCTGTTAATACAGTGTTATACATATTTAACCACCTCTATTGTTCTAACCGAAATAGGGGATCGATTCGTTTATGGCGTTGGTCATCCGATCGTAACGAGAACTTATGACTTCCGCTGACGCGCTTCTCCCCGCGAATCGGTCGAACATTCAGTGGCTCAGAGTAAGACGAAAACGGAGATTAGTAAAATTATCTTAGAGGCTTCAATTTCAAAATAACCGAATTTGAAAATTTATCAAATATACGTCAATTGATTAGACAGAAATAGACAATTAGCAGGAAGTTGTTCTTGATTTTCGTCTTATTTTGAGATATAGAATCTCCCTATCTTCAATTGAATTTAGAGCCACGGTGTATAACTTAAGTAACGCTAATACAATTCATATAAGAACATAATTCAAATAACCATCTTTTGATTCAATAAAGAAACGGTCTTAGGGATAGAATTACCCATTTAAATAAATTGCAACTTGCCATATTAGCGAGAATATTTACGAAATAGTGCAAGTCTTTTTCGTTGATCACGCTCTTATGACTGTTCCTTTAATAAAACAAAACTGATTATGATATTTTAGCATCACTTAAAGTAACATTTCTGTAAAGTTTCAAGCTTATTTTGAATTTTCGTATTGTCAAACGTTTTTTGTCAATGGCGTCCAATTAATTGGAAATGGAAGGCATCTTTTGGAAGCTACCCTTTACGTTTTCACGAGTGATGTATGTAGTGTTGGTTGAACGTGGATTCAGCGGAAAGTATCGGAGGATTTTGATAGCACGCTTTGAATAGCGAACAACATATGTATATTCGTACATGTATACATGTGGAAATATTATGATGGAACTCGATTTTTTTGATCTTGATACAGTTTTATAACGTTTAATTTAACGTAATATTAATATAGTAAAAAAAATAGTAAGGAAAAGAGATTAAATCTACCCACGATGTTTACATATCTTTCAAGCTCAATAATTCAAGATTGGAAGGTTTCAGCGTTGGAGTCACCAACGCTCTGCAAAATCAATTACAAACTTTCTCGGCGCAATAGGGTAACTTTTTATGTGTAAATAAATGTTTGGTTCACCATTCCGCATACGATTTGCTTCACTATTACTCTGTATCTCAAAATTGCGAAACATTCCTTTGATTTCTCGTCTACTCTAGTAGTTTTGCCTTAGAGTTTGATTCGTATGCATTTCGAATGCATTATACATTAATGCCTGAAAGTTTCTCGGGTATTAAGTAGTGACTGACACGTTTAAAAGAAATTTTAGAAATGATATGTCAAAATAGAAAATTATTTGAGTTCATCACTAAGAAAAGTTATTTCTTAGAAGCCTTTTAAACGAGTAACTTTTGAAAAAGATTTGAAGCAGAAAATATTCTAATAATAAGTAGAAACTGAATAAAATGATTCTGTCTCCATCGATGCAATACTAATATACTTCAATATCAGTATAATTATATCTGTTATATTAAACGTAAGAAATGAATACCTTCATCAGGTTATCTAATGTGTATGCTTCATTATGAAACTTGACTATCCTTCATAATCGATATTCTTCACAAGGAAAATTGCGCAAGGTAAAATTATTAATTTGTTATTAAGGAATTCCTGCATTAAATTTACTTTGTGTTATAAAATAAAGAAAACATGCAAGAAATCATTTCAAGGTAAAGCAACATATATTTGTCAAGATTCCTTTCACCGCATACGGGCATTAACTCCCACGTGCAAAATACGAAGAAGTGAGCGTTTCATCACTTCCCCGATATGGATTTGCTTAATACAGCGTCTGAGCTCGGGTGTGAAACTTAAAATTGCGGTCGTCGCGCGTTGACCTGATACTTGTGTATAAACGCCGCTTTGTCAATGGAGTTTTATATAAACCGATGATCTCAGACGAATTTCTCGATGTACCACGGGGCGTGACACATTTCATTTCTTTCACAATTCTTCGTCGTGGTAACATACATACATAATTTCTTTTGATGTCCTTCTATTAGAAACGTTGTACCTGTGTGTTTTCGCAGAACAATTTCGAAGAACTCGAAGAAACAATTTTTCTTAACATATAATATATATATTTGTGTCCTCAACTTTTCTTAAAGATTTACCTCAATATATTAGATTGAGAATGTTTATGGATATTTATATTTTCACCCATAATCAATAAATACTACACTTTGAATATTTATATATTTGTGCATATTACGTGCATTCGGTGTATGTTTGTACTGCAAAATTTTTCATAACTGCATAGGGATCCGTTGAACAGCGTGTGCAATTATTAATTCAGATTATCAACATTACCGTGACTTTACAAAATTATTATTAATTTACGCAATGAAACTTTTTATTTAATCTCAATTATTCGATATAATTAAAAATTAAATCAATGTAATGTAATGTAATGTCAGATCAAATAATTCTCATTGATGACTGTATTCAAAATCTTCAGCGAAGCCGAAGTCCATTAAAACGTTCAGAATATATCATTCGTGCTTTCATTGCTCTTCATTTTTCCTAATAGCATCCCTATAATGTAGCAGTAGCAAATTTCTCACCCGCTTCTCCGATTTATCTACTTTTGAGCAGTTTCCTAACGTTTGCCACGCACGAAGTTGTGCTTCTCAGGTTCCGAATCAGACCGACGCCATTATATTTCCGCTTCACGTAGAATTGGCGGCGGGAATGGTACGCGGCCCCCGTTAGAATGAGTTAGAGCCAGCAACTGACCTATCCCATGTTGAACGACCTCGAT
The DNA here is from genome assembly GCA_014737475.1 of Bombus confusus. Lineage (NCBI taxonomy): Eukaryota > Metazoa > Arthropoda > Insecta > Hymenoptera > Apidae > Bombus > Bombus confusus. The sequence goes on from JACXIV010000093.1 coordinate 167,621, forward strand.
GAGCTTTGAAGGCCAGTGCATCATAATTCATAACTTTATCAGACGTTCTCCGTTACGTACTTACTAGTTCAAAGACGTAGGAATGCTATCAAATCATACTATGGGCACGTTAGGTTTTTGTTTTTGAGGTGCCAGATTAAGTAGACGATGAAAAAATTGAATTTTTGCTCCTCGATTTAATACAATATTTTATTTCGGTTTTAATATCATTTAAAATACCTAATGCACTCAGCGTGATCGGTTCTGTTAGCTGATTTATGTAATGTATCTAATAAAGAGGAAGTTCAAGTAATACCAACACATACATTTGAGATAAGTCGTTCAATAAAAGAAGGAAGAAATGTAGGATACAGAAAAATTAAATAATATAACAAATTGTTACAGATATTTTGTAGATATTCTGTAAATGTTTTTTGAAAAATTTGCAGCAATCTGAAAATATTTCGTGAAATATCCACATTTTGAATGATTTAATGCAGTTGTACGCAATATATAAAATATAGTGGTATCAAAGCATGCAATTTAATACAACAAAAAGAGAGAAGCTAGTAAATTTAGTATTCTGCGATTTATTTCAATTGTATGACACAACTATATAATATCAACAATATGTTATTAAAGCTTTCGAAAGCGTCCATATTTTTTATTCGGTTCAAAACAGTTCAGAAACAAAATAAATTTTTAGGAAGTCAGGCAGAAAAAGATAACGGTATAACAGAGCAAGTCCCGAAACCGAGGGAGGAACACAAAAGGACAACAGTCACCAGAATTGTGCCAATTTAACGGGTTCCAAATTATGTAACTGTCAACGTTAATGCTGTCATTATAAAAGATAAAAGTACGTCCGTATCTTTCGTTCAGCGAACCCACGTTGTGAATTCAATGGCAAACTTAGTTATTAAGAGATAGGGAGAGAAGCACAATAGTACAATAGTACAGTAAATGTACAGTATCGTTTAAAAGTATCTGGATATTTATCTACTTTTGACAAAAAATTAATATCTTTAATTATAAAATTACTGATAGAATAAACTGCGAATAATAAATTAAACTTCCTTAAAATGATTATAGTTATACATAATATCACATAATAAAACTGGCATTTGTAATTATTAGACTTTATAGAATTACTTTGTTACTGGACAAACTCGTCATCTTCAGATATTTTAATTTTTTAACCTTTGAATTATAAGATAAATTATACTTGTATCTAATTAATTCGTATGTAAATATAATAAATACCATAATAAATACAGTGGTATGCAAATACAAATTTTTGTAACCATTGTATATCATGTTCATAGCTAATATCGTCTGTGATTGCGAACAGTTTAATGGCTAATAAAAACATTAATCAATTTCCACTGCTAAACATCATCCAATATAGAGATGGTAAATTCACATGTTAGTTTGGGCGTCTTGACTTCAGGTTTAACATGACCACGCATCCGTGGGACCAAGCTCGACATGATCCTCGACCAGTAGCACCTTGACTCATTTTATAAGGTCCTGTCGAGGGTTTGAGGTTCGGGATCATGTTGGTCTTGGTCGAATGAGTCCAGGGTCATGTCGAGCGTAGTCCCATACGTCCGTGGTTTTGTTGGAACTGATCTCATGAGTCTTCCCTTGCGTGTTCTCTCGACTGATGGTCCTCAGCGAGTGTAATCTTCCATGTTTGGTATTATTCCGTATTGCGTTATGTATTCGCAGAGTTTGCTAGGTTAGGTATACGTGGTTTCATAGACACAATTCAATACTAATAGTAATGTTGATTTTAGTTATGATAATTGTTGATTAACAGTTCGAATAATTAATTGTTGTGTCTGTACATCTTCCAATATTTCATTAAGGTTTCAATTATTCCTTTACGTTTAGTTCGAACGAGGATTATTCTTGGTATTATTGAAGATTTTCATTAGGTTTTTTGGTTTATGTTTTTTCATTATATAAGAATTTTTTTATTAAACTGTTACTACGAAAAGTGAAAAAAGGAAAAACGGCGAAAATTTGGAGTGGTTCTAGATCAATGACCAGGGATAGTAGATGATTACAATTAAAGTGAAATGATGAAGACAAGTAAAGATATAATTGTATCTTTGAATCGATAAAATTCAACGTTAATTTCGTCAAAAGTACTTACGTTCTAGTAATTACGAAAACAAGAATACTGAAAGCCGATATTTTGACTGATTTAGTAGTTGTACCGTTAAAATCGTCGACGATACACAGTCGTTTTTATGGAGTTCACTATGTCCAAAATTGTTTTCCGATTTCCACATTACTCATGCCAGCTTCGTTTAAAGCTATCGCGTATCAGCAAGCTACGCTCGTAACCTTCGAAATGGGAAAAGGTTCGTAAGCAAATTCCAACGATCTCGATCGACGATTTCTACGACTATCTGTACGCAGAACAACTATTGTGAACCGCCGCTTTGTTTCCTGCCTGGCTCTCGCTTTAACCTTTCATGCCCTCCCGTTCGATGCGATAAAAAGTTCAATATTGCGCTGAAAAGCTGACTTTCCAAACGGTGGTACGGCGAGGGGCGTATGCAAGTACTTCTCCTGGCATTTCAAAGTAGCGAGGGTACTATTGACTTTCGGACGGAGTGCGAGCAGAACCAAAGAAAGGTTCTAAGGCCTGGAACTGAGGAAACTTTCCTCCTCGGCCAGGTGAAACTTCCCGCCAGCCGGAAATGGAAACTCTCGCGCCTCTGTTCCGTGTTCAGTACGGACGCGGCAGTATCGCATGTGTGTGTGTGTGTGCGTGTGTGTGCGCGCGCGCGTGTGCGTGTGTCCCTCTTTCTCTCTATACTTTTTGCTATTTCTCTTTTTCTGCAGTAGCGCTTTTCTGTCGTTTTTAGATTTATTACAATGTTTCATATTCGACGTGAAATGAATGCAATGCGATTTTTGTGTTTTCAGGACGCTGCCAGAACGCAGGTCCACGGGAACAGGCGGATAGCAGGCATGATGCGAGGAAAATAGGCGATCTGCGCGACGAACTGCAGGCTGACGATGCGGATCAGTCGTATGTGTAAGTACTTTATGCATATTTGATGCCTTCGATCGAACGTTGTCGGTTATCGAAAGCTTTGTGTTCGAGGAAATAGAAACAGACATCAATCGGGCTTGTAAATTGACGAGCGATAGTTTGAATACTTTTAGGACCATGTTTTTTTTTAAGACTATCATTTTTTAAAGCATCGCTTTGTGCTGCAAAATTACTGAAAGTATTTTTCTAGGAAAGCTTTTTTCAGTAAAAATTCGCGATGATTTATGTAAATAAATCACGGACGTTGTATATCGCTGAACAATGGCAAGAACATTTTTCTAAAAAAGTTTTTTTGGCATAAGAATTTGCAGTAATTTATGTAAAATGATTCATTAAAGTTTGAAAGCAATTGCTCCATCTTCCTCTGGAATGTGTAACGCGTGCCTGTGACATCAGAGTTAATGAGCGAATTGGCTCGTTAATTATCAAGGTCGGTCGTTATGTTTGTGGGGCAGTGTCAATTGTTTTAAGTGAACCCACTTTCGAATTGATCTTAAAATAACATATTTAGAGAATATATATTCCTTTTTATCTTATAGCTCTATTAACCTTATTATCGTCAAAATTAGTCAAGGTAATTTAAATAGTATATTTAATGTCAAGCATATTTTTGGTAGGTATATTTTCAGACTTATTAATATTTCAGTGGTTGTTTGCTAAAAATGTAGAGTTTCTTGTCAAAAGGTTGCACCATCGTTCTTTCTATTTTGTAACTAGATTCCTTCTACTTTGGAATAATGAAATTAATCTCTAACAATGCTCTGACGGGTCGATTACCATCTCAAAAATCGACCTCGTAACTTTCTACGGTTGCCCGTATATAATTACGAATCCAGACAGTTGTCTCCAGATATATTCATAGGATCGCACGTGGTATATATCTTTGGCACTAAATCTTTCAAAAGTAAGGTAGTAGCATGTTACTTGTCCCTAAATGTCATATTAACATGCTGACACTAATATGTCTTTTTGAATTGAATTCATTTTTGATTTTTTGCTTTCTATTCTCTTGCTCTTTTCCAAAACATTTCCTTCTTCTATTTATAAAATTACTAATTATTTAGATGTATCTGCATTGAGAGTTCTGTACATTATACGTAGAATACGTTTTATGCTATAATTATATTTAGTAGTTTAATAAAAGTCATAGGCTTCGATTGTATATTAATATCATCAGAAATGTATCGTATCGTATGTATTAATGACATCGACCATGTACATACATATAGTAGTAAAATACATACGTATAACAATTTTGTACTCTTCATATATGGAGTTATCTCTTTTTCGCAAACTTCAAAATTAACTTACAAATGTCGATACTGATAAGTTGCTGCACCAAAAAAGGAATAAGACGAAGGAAAGAGAGAGGAAGAGCAGAGAAAAAATAAAAGAGCAGGAAAAGTGAAAGAACGTGTCTCACGTTTCTTGTTTCTGGGCAACAAGTCCTCTTGGCGAATTCAATAAAGTCGATGGAATGGTCGCGGAAATCGTTGTTGGAGCAGAGTCGCAAGTTCCGGTGCACGGAGTGGGCATCGAGGATCAAACGGTTGGACTCTGGAGAACCGATAATTACGGTAGTGCACGAAATAAGGGCGGTCGTATTACGGTTGTATTACACACTCGAACTTTCTAATTGATACGTAACACAGTCGAACCGCAGTCATGGAAACCCGGTTAAAGCGCGCACACCACCTAACGCCTGTCTCAATTACACACTAGCACGACTTATAATTACCGAAGCTAAAGGGTCCCGGGAGGATGGAATCGTGCTCGAGGTTCTCGTGAGGCGGTGCATGCGTCTTCGTTTCTAAAGGAATCCCAGCTTTTCGCGGTATTTTCATTTACAAGTGCTGGAATGTTTAACGACCGTGGTTACAGTTTCCCTCGTTTGTCGTTATTACGATAGTTGGGATGGCTGAGACTCTTTGAGTACGCTTCGTGGCTCCCTATGAAATTATGCATGCAATCAGACCGCTTGGTCCTCGTTGTTGGAACGTTATTGAAACGGAGATTTTTGTATATTTAATAGGATCAGATTCGTTTAACACGTTCACTACCTTCTCGAAAGTGTCCAATCATAAAATTCAGAATTTGCGAACAATTTCACAAGAAGACCGATGTGTACCTATATTGTACCTATATTTTTTTAATTCAAATACTTTCGACTCCTTCTATAAAATCCCACCTGTTTACAATAGAAACATTAAAAGAGGTTAAAACTTAAAAAGATACAGGACATTATACATGCCAAAGGGAGAAGGGGCCTACATTGTCAGCTATAGTTTCATTTTATTTTGTCGAGAAAGAAAGAGAGAAATAACGGTTGGCTATGTTGTCCATTAGCTGGGATGCGTCTCTCGAGAGTAAAAAGGCGCTCGATGAGGACGGGAGCTCCCTCTCGTCTCGAAACGCGGCAGAGGTGCCGGAGACGGAAGCGGAAACAGCGCCTCGGGCTGACGGAAATAGGGACAAGGTCCTCGTTCCACCAGAAGATGCTTCCAACTCCTCGCTTCGGCAGGGTTTGAATGTCAGTGAGTAAAAATGTTTGCTTTTTAAATCAGACCGAATGAGCCCCAGGTATGATCGTGTAACTTACGTGCTATAAATGAAAAGTGAAAATAAAGCTTTACAGTTTTATTTGTTTCCACTCTTCAAAGGACGCTTTCATTGGTTTCAAAGAGTGATTACAGAGGATGTGTTGATAATTTATTATTGAACACAGTATTGATTCGATTTCAAGCATTAATTGTTTCGGTAATTTTGAGGCATTGTAACGCGTTAGAATAATTTATTAACAACATGAGAAATTAAATATGTTTTTATAATTAATCATTTACAGTTGCCATGAATTACTACATAATAAATAGGTTATTAGCATCTCAGTTGAAATAATAAATTGAGTTTTATCATTTTTAGAAAAGATTGGTTTGTTTTAAAAGCTTTAGCAGTTGTAATTTTGTCCAAAATTTTTTATAGAGGAGTTAAATGGTGGAATAGAAGTGAAATTTTGTCAAGAAGTATTACAAACAATATAGATTGGTTATAGATATTTATTATCATTATTATTTAGTTTTTAATTGAAACGTTGCAAAATTAGAGGTTCTAAATTTTTCTACATATATAATATTAAAGTTCGTTAATTAAAGTTTTTTTATGACTAATTTTATATCATAAATCAGAATTTCAATTTTATTTTATATACCTATTTGTTTTATCTGTTTACTTATATCGATTGTTATCATTCGAGTAATTACATCAAATCAGTATTTTAATGACAACGTCTACATAAACAAATACTTGCTACGGATAGAAACCAATATGCGTTATGTTACATATATAAATTTTGTTTATATTAAAAATGGACTAGGCAAATCATTATTAATAAACGTCATCGAAGAAATTAAATATTATGCGATTGTTAACAGAAATTGTTTCAGTTTACTGCATAGCAAACGACAGAGTTTATTTTGGAGCATAAACTAATGTGCTCGATTGTGTTCGCGGGAAGGCGCGTCTGCAGTGTGACTCGTCGTCGTGAATCGTAAATTCTCGTTTTGATTAGTATCGACACCACGAATCAGCCGATTTCCTACTTCGATTACGACCACAGGGATATTTAGATAGAATCTGATACACGGTTTTACAGTTTACACATAGCTATATATTTCGCAAAAAACACCTTCTGAGACTGCAGACTGAATGTGCGGATGAATGCTAAGTGTAAGCGGATCAGTGTCGTTTTTTTGTGTGTCTTGCACGAAGAGCTGAGTGCAAGTGAAGTATCAGTGATGCATGTGGAAAAGATGAAAACTTGAGATGGGCGTGCCTAGAACATGGGACAAGCGGATCCGTCAATTGTAATTTTCGGCGAGGAAGTAAGGGCAACGCTCATTGCTGCTAATTGGTTGGAAACCGATAGGAAAAGTGAGAATTGACCGCCCTCAAACTGAAGGTCACTCGCAGATACAGAGCGTACCCTAGAGTGACGCACGCGGAAATCCCGCGTGTTCCAGAGTCTGTTTAATCATTACCCCGTTAAACAATACATCGTAAAGATAAGGAACTTGATGACAAACACTAAAGCTTATTGTTACGCCCCGAGGCTTACTATAGGCCGCGTTTCTAACCGTCACTTTTGACACTACAGTGTCGCACACAGATCGTCTTATATGACCGGCGAAATATATACAATGATGAGCGCATAGTTGTCATCAAACGGCGAGTTCTAGAACCATCGATTCGTCTTTGGTCCGTTATTTTACTAATACAAAAATGTGGTATACCTGAGCATAGGCGCGAATGATTACGAGACTCGATCGTGGTGGGGGTCGTCTCCAAGAGAGGACAAAAGAAAAAATCAAAGGGCAATTAGTATCATACGAGGAGTGAAATCGAATACATCGAGAGGTTCGGAGGAACAACATTAAGGTCGCTTAGTCAAACGTAAACGTCGAGAAATACAATAAAGTCGAGTCGAATTATAACACTTATGGCAGGCAGATGGAATGAGTGCTAATAAAGACTAAATTTCGACACGGCAGTAACGATTCCTTGGGGATTATTGCTGGTTCAAGCGAATAAGATATGGTATCTTTAGAAAATTAGAAGCAGCTATTCTCAAAAGATTGTTATGGAAATAGGAAAGAACTTTGAAGTACCGTGGATGAAGAAATGGACGAGTGTGTAATGGCTGAGTCGCGATAGGGAAGATAGTGCCTACTTCAAATAGGGAAGAAACATACTAACCAGTGCGTGACAAACGCATCGTTGGCTGTCTTCCAAATTATCATGCTTGGAAAATAATCTTTATAGTATAGCAGTTTACGCTGACATTCAATGCGCTGCCATTGAATCCAATGATAGTTTATTTTGCATACTATTTATTTCCTAATTTATATTTCCATATTTAAGCGATTAAACTTACAATATTGCGAAAATAATCCGCTTATACGCGCACAACTGCTGCGCTTTAAAGGGAATTAAAAATAGTATAAAAACAACCATAAAATTTGTTATCAATAAATCGTGGACATTTATGCAAATTCATATTTTTAAGAACGCAAACAAAGACATCGATTCTAACTCGTGATTTATTTCACCCACATCTTTTAATGGATGCTTTTATATATTTTTATATATTTTATATCATTTTATATATTTTTGTATACATTGTTATATTTTCAAATTTCCCATAAATGCATGAATATCCGCAGTCTGATTATCAAAGATTAAAAAGAATTTTAAACCAAAATTACTAAATCCAAGCTATTTATGCATGGCTATCCATGCAAGAAAGCTATCCAAATATTAGCAAAAACAAAGTTGTCAGCTCCATTTCACGCGTTTACATCGTATTTTCACATAAATCCCTGGTTTCAGCAGCATCAACGTCTATCACCCGTCGAAAGGGGGATATCAACGACAGATCCCGTAAGAAACGGCGTAAAAACAAAGATTCGAAGAACTCCGATGTGGATCGACAGCGTGAGAACACGCAGGAGGTGTGCGAGAATGAGATCAGGGGGAAACGAGGTGGTCAAACGAAGAAATCGAAGGATACCGCTGCGAGGAGGTATCGCGTCGAGCGTCGGAGGAGGAGAAAAAATCGCGAGCGAAAGCGTGGAAGGAAGAAGCCCAGGCAGAACGGAGAGAAAAACGAGGCGCGTAGGACGTCCAAGTTCAAAAGAAGAATGAACGATGTGCCCGCTGCGTTACTGCTCGGCAAGATCGATGGTCACGTGGCGGAGGACAATGTTTCCGGCTACGACTCCTCGAACGTGACCGGGAGAGGTAACCAGAATCTCTCGAACGATTCTGACGTTACCTCGCCGTTCAATCTTCAAGACCAATTAACTACCGAGGCCACGAAACGGTCCACGCACACCACATCGCGTTACAAGATGTACGAAGACACCGTCGAAAGAGAGTTCTCGAAGCAGCTTGAAAAAGAGATCTCGCGGACGCAGATGGAAGACCCTGCCAGCTTGGAGAACCGTATCCTGGGTAGTTCCGTGCCGAAATCCTCTTCTCATAAGAATACAGAACATAAAGAGGATGGTTCTACAAATACGAACGAGTCGAAGTTTGGCAACTCGAGGTACGACGCCGATAAAATGTTGGGTTATTCACGGACGGAAGAAGATTTACCTATTTTGGATTTGGAGAACGAGGTGCTGGCGAGGACCTTGAAGGATTACAACGCTTATATGACGTCGAGCTTGAAGTTATCGATGGTACCCAGGCGGGACGAAATCGAGCATAGGAAAACTGGCGGATCGCATTTTCATGGGAAACCCATAATCGACGGAGTAGAGTTCGATAGGTTGGGCGGAAAGAAGAGCACGGAAATGATGAGCAGCACCGTGGCGTACGAGGATGATACGAAAGGGGATTTATCATGCATAAACGGGACGTTCGTGCCGGCGCCCCTTGCCCGCCATGCACTGATCAAATATGTAAAGTAAGTGGCTTTTAACATGAATAATTCAACTCATCTCGAACGCCGGGCAGGTACCTAGTTTCAGCCAATGCGATTTTCCTTATGACGATGGATCTTGCGCGCGTTTGTGAAGTTGAGCGCAGTATTATATTCTCGTGATAGAGTAGAGCCAGAACGGGAGTAATTAATACCAATTTCATACATCTAGCGTTTTTACTCACGTGTTGACAAACAATAATTTGGATATACTTCAGTCAATCGAGTTAGATTTAACGTTTTTCCGATAAATGGTATAGTTGATTTATTTCCGTTTATTTTTATTTAAGTGGAAGCTTCAATAGGAGCGTATGACATTATTTGCTTAACATACAATGCATACATTGTATTACCTGCATAAAATTAGCGACATATTATTATTTCTATGTGGTTTGATTAACCATATATTCCTTGGAATGGATTGTTCGTTAACTGATGTTATGGATTAATTAATAATAATTATTACGTTAATATAACAATGGTGATCGCGTAATGAAATTGAAATGGTGATCCATTTTGAGAAATTCAAATTATTTTGAGTGATATAAGCACAATATTATAATATTACTTAAAACATCCGGAGTCAAAAATCACTTTTAAATTCCACATTAAATCAGTTTTATTATACTCTATTCGGAAACGTTTCTTTCTGGCATGGCGAGAGAATGATTTTCCTTATATTTCATTTTCCATGCGTATTACCGCATATAAGTATTTGCACACTTTCTTTTGGATGAAAGATACAGAGTTTGTCAAGTAAAAAAATAATAATATAAAGTTTGACTATTATAAACACCAATATTATTATTGCATGGTGACTCAAAAAAATCAATTTAATCATAATAAGCCATTATACGTAGTTACTACGATTATAAGTTTGATGTATACATAATATCATAATTAAAGATTATCTACACTTCACCGAAACTAAGTAAGTATTTGGATACTTTTGAGCGGTACGTAGCGAACTTCAAATATTTTCAATCTTTCGAGGTATTCAAACTTTCTCGATAATAGAAAGGAAAACACGATTTACAAACGCATAGTTCCTATCAGATATACGGAACGAACGTTTCGTTTTGAGCATTTCGTACAAAATCTTTAAGGAAGTGTGCGTTTTTTCTCCTTGGGAGACTCAGATGAAAAAGTCCATAATTGCTGTTCTTGTTGTTCGTTCCGTTTGAAACGAACCTTCTCCGGTTGGTAGCGAAAGGTTCCTTTCAAAGGTTCTCTCTTTTGCCCCTTTGCTTTGATCCGTTCTTTAATCGAGCACACGCCTCTAGTCTACGCCGTGAAACGTCCCTCCATTGCTGCTTGAAATTTCCACTGCCTCTCCCCCCTTTCGTCAGAAAACTGAATTACTGGGACAAGTTCGTAGCCGGGATTGCAGAACCAGAAAAGTTTCGGATCGGGGGTTCCGAACTTTTCAATGCTTCGACGTGCTGGAATTACCCGACAGAGCTGCAAAATATAAAAAGATCGTGAAAGTAAGGCAAGTGACTGTAATGGCAAGTAAATCTCGATTCTAGCAAATGTCGAATCAGAAGAACAAGGAAGGTGAAAAGTTTGGAAACGTATTAGGAATAACATTGGAAAAATGAACGATTCTAAGAAGCAATGAGTTATTATGAGGACTTGAATTGTCACGTCTCAGGAAATGTCGTCCTTTCAATCGAACGTAATAACACGACTAGGAATCTAATCTAGAATTTTCCCAAACGATACGGTAGTTACTGCCACCAGAAACAGTCCAGAGACAATTTCAACAAAATTCTTATTTCATTATATTATATTATTTTATATATTATATATATTATTTTATATTATTTTATTATATTTTTCGAAATAGGCTTACGACTGAGAGGAATTAAACAAAACATGCCGTGCTTAGTTAAAGCGCAACACTATTTTGAATTATTCCAAAGGGTCGTGCTCTTCGCGACAACTGTATGAAATCCCGGACCGTTGAATTTCCTCAATGTCCAAATCAAATTTAATTCATGTACATGGGTAGCGTTAACTAGCGTTTTAACTCGCAAATGGCAAATAAATTCCATTTTCAGCTAACCTACTACGCGTAGGAATACTGGCACGGGAGAAGATTAAAGTTGTTTGGAATAAACAAATAATCTCGGTATACTATGTTTATTTTACTTCAACTCAAATATTTTATCATTAACAAAATCGATCTTAATCTTCCGGATATTTAGTATAAAAATGCCGTTATCAATTATCGTTATCGTACCCTATGGGCGAAGCCGCTCGCGGAGAGAACAAATGCGGCTGTTCCGGCCTGAGGTCTTTTCGATCGGGTATCGGCGAGTTAAAAGGTGAATAACTAATTTCGCAAGTTCCGTTATCTTCTAATCCTAATTCTTTTTTACCCTTTTCATATTCTTTCCTACACTCTTCTTCTTCTCTTTTAATTTCGACCTCAAGTAGTCGCTTAAGCCAGCGTTCAGCACGCTTTCTACTAGTATGGATTTCGCTTCTATGATTCTTTCTCGCCTTGGGCATGTAATACGAATAAAATCTTTTAATGACTTTCTCTGTAGATAACCAACGTGGGTTCGTAAATCTCACCCAAAGATGAGCAATGTTTGCTAACAGTGGGAAGAGAAGCACGAAAGCCAGTAGGTGTCTTCGATTTTGAAAACACCGTAATCGTGTGAAACTTCAGCAACTTTAACCGGATCAAAGGTTAATACAGTGAACTGTCGTTTAGGAGTTCAATGTTTATTTAAATAAAAATCCGATTTTAATTTATTTATTATTGCCAATTGTAAATTATAGTCACTGACAAATGATTTAGGCAAGAATGAATTCGCTTAATTACAACGTTGTTCTCTGTGGATAACCAACGTGGTTCCGTAAGTCTCACCCAAAGATGAGCAATGTTTGCTAACAGTGGGAGGAGAAACAGGGAAACCAGTAGGTGTCTTCGATTTTGAAAACACCTTAATCGTGTGAAACTTTAGCAGCTTCAACCCGATCAAAGGTTAATACAGCGTACTTGTCGTTTAAGGGTTAAAATAAAATCCGATATCAAATATTTATTGTTTCCAATTGTCGATCACTGATAAATAATTTATTTGGTCGCCGAATATTGTACAAATGTGAAATTAACAGAGTAGAAAAAAAATAATAACTTGCTCACCTTGCTCGCGTGCAATAACGATCGTACTTAATTTCAGTTAGAACTGTCAATCGACTGAACTCAGACAATTTAATTTTGATTTATTAAACGGTGAAATTAAAATTATAACTTTCAATTAACCAATCTCGGCTGAGGAATAACTTTTAATCTACTGAATAATTATAGACTGATGAACGATTGTCACTAAGTTAACTCTTGATGATTTAGATACACGATGTTAAACACAAGAGTAAGTTTGACTGTCAGCACGACGGCAAAACTCGGACTAAAGCTCTCGCTCAGAGTCCCTACGCTTATTTATGTGTAAATCGTCCATGGGAAAAATTGTATCGCAAACGTCGTATTCTAAGAAATCCCTGTTTTTTATGAGAAAATATTTTTGACTGCAACGCAGCATTGCTTTTCTTGCTGTTCATTCTAGGAAATCTTATTTTGATAGAGAAAATATTCGCAACGCAACATTCTTCATCTTGCTGTTTATTCTAAGAAATCTTATTTTTATAGTAAAGATATTTTGACTATATTACTGCAAGGGACGCGGCGCAGAATTCTTCCTTCTCCTATAGCCTGCAGTTTAGGTTTCGCTGATAATGAGTCGTGTTCCCCGTGTTGTTGTTATCCAATTCCTTAATGTGGCGTGACTGCTGATGCTTCGTCTGCTTTACGTTTGTTAATTCATCAATCGGTTTTATCCAATGTTTTTCGTGCATCTTATATCTTCACATTTGTTAATTTATTAATTGGCCTTGTTAATAGTATTCATATATTTATTAGTTGATTATTAAAGTATTTTATTTCCGTAGTTATTCTTAGTTCGTGGCGCGTGCTACTCGCGTGTTCTATCTCTCGGCTCGGGTAACAGCACGCGCGGAGCGCGGGACATGACAGAATGTACCTCGTCCTTTTTCATTATGTACTTTTTATATTCAATATGTTATATTCAATCCTGTTATGTTAAATATTTTTATGTTTATATATTATTTAATATATATATGTATATTATTTAAATGTATGTATTTCATATTCCTATTCTCTACATATTTTATTTCTATATTTATGTTTCATACATTATTAGAAATTGCTATGATAAATATTGTCTCGTATATGAAATTTCTTCCACAGTTTAGTTTATTTTATCCACTATAAATTAATTATTTAAGTGGTGGAGTATAGTAATAAAAAAGTTACGAGTCTGGGAATGGTTCTTGTAATAATATATTTCAAAGATTTTTAAACCCATTATATGTTATACGAGAAAGCTGTGTTTCAATTATGTTATTGAATTTGATAGACTTACGGGTTTATAACGGATCATAAACTCTTTCGCGAGAGTCTACATCATCATGTTAGAAACTATCGATCAGTTATTGTATATCTACCAGTAGCGTAAACTTTTGAAGTTGGGCCAGTAACCAATCAGGGAATTAATTTCCACGGGCAACCAATGCAAACAAAAGTTTATTACAAAAGCTCTCTTGTACTTTACTTTCTCGGCTACGAACTTGTAAAGTGTCTTTTCCGTTAGTTTTTCGAGAAATCAAGGAGAACCAGTTTATGTAGGTTGATCAAAGATGAGGTAGTGGATGATGATAAATAATTCTAATCGTGCGGTGTAAATGATAAATTATCATGCAATGCACATTATATAAAGTTCATTACATCATTTTGCAAATTTTTAAAAGTATATGATTGTTATTTTTCCAAGATCATCGATACCAGGCCACGAGTATTTGGAGGCAGACTACGAGTGTGCTCCAGGGTACTACATGGTGAGCACAATAAGTAGACTACTTTGCAGAAATCGTCAATGGGTAGGACAACTTCCAAAGTGCAAGATCAAAGCGAATTTTGAAGGTGTGTGCATCGACGCTTCCTGTGACCATGTTTGCAAAGAAGTCGATGGCAGACCAGTATGTTCCTGTTACAAGGGTTTCCGGTTGGAAGATGATAAATGTATCGGTGAGTTATGCTCGAATATCTTCGTTTTATCAATTGTTTGCCCCTTATTATTCGAATATGATATAACTAGGCTGTGGATGTTTATGTATATTGTATAATTCATATTTTTGCAGACACAGATAAAAAATTGAGGCTTGAAAATAAAATAATGCTTTATTCTCTAAATGCAGACTAGTCATAAATCCATAAATATTCACAATCTAGACGTTAATACTTAACTGACCATGTTTATATGTTTTATCTGTTATTCTATCAAAATGTTATTTTCTTATTATTTAGTATCGTATCAACCGCTTGTATAGGTTATTAGCTTGTACAGGTTATATTTGATCGACGAACAAAAAAGTCTATTTGAATTCAATATCTAAAATTTTCAATTTTCAATATTACATATTTGGAATAGTTGGCGTTTCAAGTATAAGATAATCGAATCATAATGCTTGATAGAAATTATGTTTCTATACCTTAAATTGCATTTATTACATATTATCAAGCATATATGGAACGTTTAACCACATAAATCAGAGACTATATCACGTTCATCTTTGCATTCAGCGTTGCGTAACAAATTGTTTCGAAACGTTAATCTCCCATTCTATTTGCCAGCGATTAAAATGTATGTATATGCAAAAAGCTAAAAATCGGAGTATATTGTATGCATGAACATGGACAATTAAGTGTTAAAATATTCTTTAATCTTTTAAACAGAATCAATAATCTTTTAATTTTTTAAATTTATGTTCATTCATTCTAATTTACATATTTCATATTTTACTATAATTTTAGTTTATCGATCAGATGATTTTATTGATTAATATTTCCAGAACAAGATTTTATAGGATCGTTACTTGTGAGAAGTGTAAAACGTTCTCGATGTCGACATGCCGTAAAATTATCATAACATTTTGCGATCTAATAATATTTTGATAGTCCACCGATTCGAAGATTTCCCTCACGTTTTTATTCCTCTCTTTTCTCTTTCTCTCTTCTTTAAGCGGTATGAATACTAAAACGTAGAAACGATACCGTTTTTCCTCGGAAGACGAGCTGTCGAAGCGGTGAAAAAGAAATGTCTCGAGATGAAATATCGACAGGATACTCGTTGAAATATTGACGGCTTCTGCGTTCTGCAGGAGACAAGTTCTTCCTGTCTGTATTAAAACATCAACAATTTCGTTTCAGAAATCCTTCCTTGTTTGTCCGTGGAATGTATTAGCGCTCGTTTCTCATAAAACTGAAGGGCGGTTATAAATTTTTATTTCAAAGTTCGTTTGTATATGCTGAAATGAAAGGGACGTTGGATATCGATAACGTCGCACTGTTCTTATTTCTTTCTCAATGTTTCTCGCGTTTATTGCAAGATAGATTTTAATTTAAAAAATGGATTCACAAGCTGTTTTTCGATATTAATCACGTTAGTTCAGTTTAAAATGCCAAAAGAAGCAAAGAATCAAGATCAAATTTTTTAAATTGAAATATTTCTCTTGGGAAATTTCTTTAAATAAAAATTATCGTTATAGGGTATTCGCGATAATCAAATGTAAATGGGATTATAGAATTCTCGGATGAAAATTGTATTAAAAGCGTAGGAAAACACAAATTGAATAAAAGTTCGTTGATTTAAGTCGAATGAGGAAGTAGTTTAAATCAAGCATAAATTCGAATTAACGGACTCTTGGAAAAATTAGCTTGTAGCGAACGGGGAAATGTCGTTAATCTAGGCGAATCGTAAAGACAGATAATCCAAATTAGTTAAAAGTCCAGCTTAACCGAGTCTAGTAAAACAAAGTTCCACTCAATTCTACGAAGTATACATGTATATACGTACAAAATAAAAGAATCATTGACTCGAATAAATTGGAGGAGCAAGGAATACGAATAGAATGAAACGTTGAAGTAACTAAATTTCTATCAACGAGATTCAGTGTATTTACATACTCCTCGGAAAGTGTTTATCCCTATTCAAGGATTTTATATTGTCCTTTTAGAATCTCGTTTGTATCATTTCACATCATGTAGATTACATCAAGTTTTCGAGAAAATTTTCACGAAATAATAAATAAGAAATAAGAGTTATTTATTTAAAAAACAGATTGCTCTTACTATTGAAACGATTATATTTTTGAAAGCAATAAAAGAAAAAGTCAAGAAATAAAAACTATTTAACTTGTATATAATTTTCTAAGAAAAGGTATTTGAGAAACACGATTTATACGTGTTTAAGCATTATTATACTTATAATGGATTAACTGCGCGATAAAATGAGATCGGAAACGCAGACCATCAGGGAAGTTAGCTAAATTTCAGAAATTACACGTACTCGTTAAAATTCAGATGTGAACGAATGCAAGGATAACAAGGGAGGTTGTGAACATAAATGCGTGAACACTCCGGGATCATTTCGTTGTGAGTGTCCGAAAGGGATGAAACTAGACGAAGACAGGTTCACATGCAAGGGTGAGTTATTTGTACCTGGATATAAATCCTCCGTGGAACGAAAATATCGTTCTCTCTCTCTTTCTCTGTCCTTCTCTTTGAAAAAGCAACAAGTGTAAACATCGCGAAAAAGCCTATGTTGTTCCATCCATGATTATCGTTGGAATTTTGATCGTGTGTTTCCTATTTGCTTAGAAATGTTATCAATTCGCTTCTTTTTTAATAGTTTTTTAAATTTAAATTGTTTAATTTGTTTTTATTTTAGTATCTTTTGTATCGGGTAATTCATTCCGAATGTTCTTTTACGTCAATATGTTCTTAAAATTTAAGTTTCAAGAATTTACGTCATTGAAAGTACTACGCGGAAACTGGTGTAAATGATATTTTAATGAATATTGTATTACAATTTTCTGATAGTATAATAGAAGAAAAATTGGATGAAGGAGTTTATATGATGGAAATTTCAAAATTATTCAACTAAACGCAAATTTTTTGCGAACATAAAAAAAGTATTTACACCACTTTTCATCCTCTCGAACGTAATTAACCAAAACAAGGAAATCGTATACTTCTCCAATATCCGCGTCAATTCCATTCAAACTCGACCCGCTATATGTAAGAGAAAAATATGAAATGTGATATGTAAAATAAAATTATTCGGCCGCTTTCATTACGCAGACATTAACGAGTGTCTGTTGAACAACGGACACGGGCCGTGTCAGGATACGTGTCGGAACACCATAGGCGGCTATGAATGTTCCTGCGATGGTCTACAGGATACTGTTCTGTCAACCGACAACCACACGTGTCAGGACGCAGGTCCCTGTAGCGTCAACAACGCCGGATGCTCCCACACCTGTCTCTCCACGATGGGACGAGTATTTTGTCTCTGCCCTGATGGTTTCATCCTAGAGGACGACTGGAAGACCTGTCAAGGTAATAGAATTTCCTCATCGTTCGCCATCTTCCTCGGCCCTGTCCATTGTTCCCCCTTGGAATACTCGAATGACAAAAACAGATTTTATTAATATACTATGAGAAAGAATTGTGCAAAATATGGAATAATCATATGTTTCGAGCGAGTAAACGAGCAATTCGAGTAAATGAGCGATTCGTGCAATTGGGAACGTGACCCCACACAGACAGGAAACTTCTGAATTACTCTCGCCAGAGAAATCGAGAACGCGTATAATACTCGTGTATAATAGGTTTATAAACGACATTCTTTCCCTTTGGGATTTTAATCGTCTTTTTGGCTAATGTATGAAGATGTCGATCTGTTACGAATATGCTATCGTTAAAAGTGTACAAGCTACGAATGAAAGCTCTCTGCCATTTAGTAGCTCGTTTTCAAGGTGCTTCTTTTCTTTCGGACCATTTACTCGAACGAATATCAATTAATTTTTAATTTAATTTAACTTCGATATTCGATGTATATATCTAAATGTAACAGCTTGTAAAACATTGCCAGCTATATGTTTTCAATTTATTATTTCATAAATCAAATTTTTTACCTAGTTAGACATAGATCGAGTCATGTGGCAAAAGAATATCCATAAATTTTTGGTGTAAAGATTGTTATCGTTCTATTATTTCTTATCGCAATTCTCTTAAAATGCAAAATAATATTTAAAGAAAACAAAAAATATAAAAATTTTAGTACTATCGCGTTTAAAAAGATTTCTTTCTTATCTCCTATTAAACAGTGCAATGTAATCGCATGCAATATCCCCTTCTTCATCTATGAGAAGCTTCACTGAAATACATACACGAATTATGCGTGAATTATTATCTCGATAAGTTATAACAAAAGTAACATCAATGCTAGGAAGATTCATTTGTTGAAAAGATGAAAAATTATAGCGATTAAAATAAAAAAAGCAACAACAGGATGTTTCATTTCTTTTCTAGACGTGGACGAGTGTGCCCAACCAGATTTGCAAACGGAAATGTGCCGGTACGGTTGCATCAACACGCCAGGATCTTATCGATGCGCCGAACCAATGGAGTTGAAGGATCAACCGATACTGGACAGCTTGTCGATCACATGTCTGCCAGGCTACGAGGCCACCCCCGATGGAACTTGTATCGGTAAGTGGTTTAATCCGTACGGGTGATTTAACAGGAAGTTGGATTTGCCAGCGAAGCCCCGCGGCAGACACTTTTCACTGCGAACATCCACTCCGCTGTGTAATACATTGTACTTTGGTTGCCTTGCGATTCTTGTAATTCCGACAGGATTTCCATGCTTTACAATTTACGAAGCGAACCACTGATTTTAAACGCAGTTTAAAACGATTCGTCAAATCACTAAATGACGATACAAAATCTTTTACCAATCGACGTTTCGATAATTCGTTTTAAATTAATCAATAGTTTCGTTAATTAGTATTCTAATAATCGAGATTTTACAAAAATATTCGTTTATATTTTGATCTAAATTTTGAATATTTCTAAAAAAGATATAAAATAAATATTTGACTGTTGTTTTTATAGTTTGCATAAATAAATTTTTCTGTATCCTTCATGTTACTCTGAATACACGTTATAATACCTGATAATTCGTATGAAAACATCTATCTTCCAACTTTCATCTTCCTGGCAACTCTTTCTACTTCTATTTCATTTCTGTCTTTGTTTCATATAAAACCAGATTATCATTCGAAAGTAAGATTTTTCTTCTCACTATGTCGTCACAAGCAATTAGCACAGTTTACCGTATATTCGTTAGTGAGATGGACACTTAACAAATATCGAGTTACGAATCGAGTATAATTCGTTTCCATTATATTTCCATAGTGTATTCAAAACAACGGGACACCCTAACATTCGTAACGATGATATTCTTCGCTGGCCGACATAATTGCGTTTGTCGTTCATTTCGCGGCGCAAGATTTCAGTATAGTCAACTGATGGGTAGTACGATAACAATTCCCTATAGGGAGATGAGCGTCCTAACGAGATTCTGCCGCCTGGCTCTAGTCGTGCCCCATAATACCGTTCTAGACGATCCGAGTATATACGTAATCGAATTAGCCTGCACATGGATCCACTCGGTAGGCGAGCGGCTTCTCTGCTGCAATATTGGGTCGAGATTCTGGATCATCAACTGTCGGAAAACTGTCCGAATTAATGGCCTCGTGGCTGCTTCGAAATGTTTCACGTTAGCTTAGAGGAAGCTTTTCTGTTATTTTCCATTTCTTCGTACAAATTATGAATAGAATCCATTTTTATGAATCCATTTTCATTTATTTCATTCTAACCAATGATTAGTTCGCGGATTTTTATGTATTTATAGGAAATTTAAAATTGCAAAAATGCACATACTATACAAGTTCACAATTACTTGGATAGAAGAATATTCAACGTTTTATATTATTCAACTTTCAATGAGATTTTCCACTTTTTCTAAGCATATTTAGAGAAAATGTTTGTTGTTACACACTTGCACTGTTGCTTCGCGGTTAGAATCTTCTCAAGATAAATTTTCTAACAAGACCCTATTTGCGATTTTGACCTTTGCGGCACCTTCTAAACCCATTAGGTTGAGCGATCATTTGAGGGAATTGATATAGAAATGAAAAGATTTATAGATGATAAGTTTCAATTTTCAAATAATTTTTACTAACAAATATTGATTTATTTTTATATAATTTACTGTAAGAAACTTTTTTATTCATTTGTTCTCTACATTTAACAATACTTTTTTATAATGACAGAATCTCCCTTAGCGATTGAAAATAGTCTGAAATGCAAGCGTGAAGTGACTAAATTAACAACTTTTAATAGTACTCATGATTAAGGATCAAAATTTAACAGAACTTAGCTAGGTTGCTATTGTTTCCTTATGTCGTGTACGAATTACAAATTACTTATCACCGCAACTATCTAAGTGGAATTAGCCAGTAAGATTGCCACCATGCATCATTTTCTTATTAGACGAAACGTATAATCTACTTGTGTCTCGAGACGTTAGCAAGAAACTTTGATCTTAAGCGCAACTATCTATCATGCAAAACTTGCCTCAGCGACTGCTCAGTCTCTGACAAACCATCATAAAATCTTAACTGATAGAATCAGCAGACTCTATTAATAAAAGATAACAACGACAATTTATATCTTCGTATAAAGTATCTGAGCGTTTCACTCAATTTTATCATTCGATTATCACTTGAAAATCTTGAAAATTGAAATATCTCTTTTATTTCATTTTTCTTTGACTTTTCTATACTGGTAGAAAATTTTTGTCACGGCAACAAATTCTTCCTGTTTTACATGTTTAAGAT
This sequence comes from Bombus confusus, assembly GCA_014737475.1. Taxonomy (NCBI): domain Eukaryota; kingdom Metazoa; phylum Arthropoda; class Insecta; order Hymenoptera; family Apidae; genus Bombus; species Bombus confusus. The sequence goes on from JACXIV010000093.1 coordinate 188,989, forward strand.
AAAAAAAATATTAAACGATAAAATTGTATGTAGTACATTTTACGGATATCTAAATCTTCACATTTATCTCTTGATTAATTCGAATATTCTTAACCTCTTATTAATACGGTTTGCTTCTTTCAAACCTCTTTTTTTAATTCTTCGTTGGATTTCATTCAGAATTCCGGAAGATCAAAGACTCAAATATGGAAATATTTAGTTTTCCTTTTAAAGCTCTCTTTTACAGAAATTCGCAGCTGTTGAAATTTTGCTGTTGTCACTGAAATTCTTCCAGTATTCCATGAGAATTACAAAAGACCAGGAGACCAATCACTGCGAAATGCGAACTTCTTTTCTAATTCATCGTTGTTTTTTATTACAAATTCTTTCAGCATTTCATAAGAATTGCAAAGAATCAAGTGTGATGAAATTTAGTTTTCCTTTCATATATTTTCTTTATATACAGCGAAGGCGAAAGAGAGAAAGAGAAGGATGATAAACGAGGAAATGCAACTTTATATCTATTTATTTTTTGGCTTCATAATCTTGAAAAAGGATTTGGCTTACTTATTTCTAGTTTTCACTCATTCCCTTACAGGTCCTAGAGCATCCACCACAACACAAGACTCGCACCTACTCAAAACATATATCCCCTTTTATATCTAAAAGCTACGGAATATATCTTCTCTAGAATTCATCGCGGTTTTCTATTCGAAACAAATTCTTTCAATAATTCGAAAGAATTCTAGAAGACCAAAGAGCTAAGCATCGCAAAATACTGTGTTCGAACCTCTTTTATAATTCCCTAACATCTTTCATTGTGAGGAATTCTATCAATGTTCTACGAGATTTTCTCAGAGTAAAGAGTCAAGCGTTGCGAAATGTGATTTTTTCTCTTCGAACCTCTACTCTAACTCGCCACCGCTTTTTATTCAAACGATTGTAATATTCTGCAAGAATTTCCAAAGATCAGATCATCGAGCTTGGTAAAAATTTAATTTTCTCTTCTATAATAATTGGTCGCTATTTTCTGCCAGAAACAAATTCTTTAGATGTTTCAGATGTCTACCAAAATAAAAAGCGCCACGAAATTCGGTTTTCCCTCTTTGAACGCCTGTTCTAATTCACCACCGTTTTATGGTTACCATTCGAAACAAAGTCGCTAGGGGTTGCAGGAAACAGTAGTCGAGAGAAATGGTTTGATTTAAGGGGATTCCGTCTAAAGGAACCTGCACGTTCACGATTCTGATTACAAGGTGACAGTTTGCCGGAATTTCCCCCATGGGATATAAAGGGTCGGTTGGTTGAGATGGCAAGGACAAATGTGAACTTACCGTGAAAATGGGGATGAATTCATTAATGAAGTTATGCCCGACTCATTATGCGATGCACAAAGCGGTTGTTTCCGGCCGAGTTAATTCACAAGAATTAAAAATTCGAGAAGGCAATTTATCGGGAAATTTCATCGAGTTTAAGGCACTTTGAATTAAATTTTTGGTCTGGCGCTTCGTAAATCGTGAGCGTAATGATGATTAAGTTCTCATCCATGTTATTATGGTGTTTCGTTGCGCAGCTATTGTCGCATTGTTTGCAGCACTATTTCGAATTATCCTTAAATTGTTGGACGATTATGGAAGAGTTCTTCTTTTATCGCCTAAGTAATGGATATTCTTTTTTACTCAATAAGGAAATTTATTGAGATTTGTGTCATTACTAAAAAAATCATTTGACACGCGAGAATATACGCTTCTTTTTAAATAATTTGCTGCTCTTTTTTGATTTCATCTAGGTTTTTATTGGGTTCAATAAATTTTAAGAGAATTTTTTAAATTTAGGAATATCTTTCTTTATTACGTACGCGTTTTATGTCCTTTCATTTCCAATATTTTCCAGTCAATAGCTTTACAATTTACAACAATAATTCGTTGCTCGTCGATATTTTTGAGACTCGCGATTAAGCATATTTCTGTTAATTGGGTTTTATTAAGATAGAATGAAGAAATAATAATAATTTCGAAGAAATATTGCATAAAGCATAAATGATATTTTTCAAATGTAGTACCAATTAATTACGATGATATGAATGCAATACCTATGATTATTCATATCCGATGTTGAGAGGAAAAGTCGACTTTCTTGTTAACGAATAAATTTAATTATTGAAAAATAATTGAACGAGCGATTTCATTCTGGGAACATCAAATTACTAAAGAATACTTGGAATCTTTTCATCGAATAATAAATGAATTTCAATGAAACGAATTTAATTCCTTATATTGTCTTGATTGAAATATTTTCAAACATAATGAAAGTTGATTATTGTGAAGTCGATTAATTAGTTCATAATAAACCTTTAATTATCTTCGAATTAAGCGTATTCTTGTTTTTACGTTTTATCATCTCTGAGTGCAGTAACATCAATCTTCAGTGATATGTATGAATATGAAATAAAAATTTGGTATGTGCAATTAAAGAAAAGATTTCGAAAATATTGTCTAAACAAACATTTTTGAACAGTCTTTACACAAAAAGATATTGCAATTCCAAACTAATAAATCATTCTAATACCAAACTAATCTTTCGAAAAGCGATCACAGAAATCTTATTTTCTGTCTAAGAAGGATTCCAAAGCTAAAAACACGCCGAAGGGAACTGTAGATAGGATTTGAACTGATTGACGATCAGGAAAGCCTTCGTAGTAAAGGATCACAGAGGAAAAGATTTAATTTCTGAAACGTGACCTACATTCCTTTTCTGCATGATTCCACTACTACATTGGAATATAAAGTATAATATGCATATCATATAACTAGACTACGGATATTTATGCAAATTCATATTTTTATGGAGGTAATTAAAAAAATGGAACGTAGAAAATTCTTTTACGTACTAAATATTATAACGAGTACTATATTGTGGAGATCTTATATATTTCTGCATATTACATGCATTCTGTGCATTTTTGCACCTTCCAATTTCCCATAAATTATAAAATTTTGCATTCATAGATTAAAAGCTGAACGAGACACTAGTATACATCAGGAATTTAAAACCTGCATGTTTGATTCCATTGAAAATACGAGACCCGTAGTCTCGTTATACGTACATACATATTTATATTGCCAAGAAAAAAGTAGAAATCGATATGAACATTATCATTAACGCATTTGCTCTTTAACCATCGTTCGCTATCCCCATTTTCCCAGTTTAATTTCTTGTTTGACATTAAATTGATACAACGACAAGAAATCAATATGTATAATGAAAAGGTAATTAGATAATTTCGAAAATTTCTTTTATCAATAATATGAAATTTGTGTACACACAAAGTTATGACTTTTAGGAAACAATAGCAAACAGATCTAAAAACAACGGAAGACCGAGGAATCGTTCGACTTTTAACTGCAATTTTGGTTTACCCAAACTTCTTTATTTAGGAACTTTTATCAACGAAGATTAACTTGGAGAGCTGTTTCGCGAATGAATAAAAATGGAAAACAATAGCGCGCGCAGAAGCGAGAGAAGGTCTCTTTTTCTTTAGTTCCGTAGAGTTTCTGGCGGAATACGCGGAGGACATCGTAAAAGTCTTTCAATGCGGTCGCAAGAAATTCTGAATTAGTTTCGTTCGAGTCTTTTAACACGAGCTTTCTTATGGCGAAGGGATAGCTCATTTTTTGGTACCTGTGTCGAGCGTTCGTTCGTTTTTCGATGAGACGAGGATAAAGAGAAGCGATGTACTTTAGGAAAGCTAACGCTTTCATTCCCTTGCCTTCATCTGAGTGCAAAGATTTCACGCGTTTTTCCTTTTCCATCGCTACTGAATCCGTTTCACATTACTTCCGCTTTTTTTACTAGCGATATTTGAACCGTGTTTCTACCACTGTGGGTTCCCTCCCTTTCTCCTAATAATTTTTCGCCGTATTTTTTTCCCGGTTAAGGCACTCTTCTGATTTATGGTTATTTTACAATTGACAATAGAGTTATACATGGCGCTGCCGAATTACACGTACAAACGGGTACGGACTTGATTGAGATGATTCCTTATGAAAAAGTAAGGAGAAAATATAGAATGAAATATTTTTCATATGACGCTTTATTTTTGAGAAAATTGAGTTTCAATATTTTGTTAAGTATATCATTATCCTTATCATCATTCTCATATCATTCACTATTTTCTCAAGAAAAAGCACATCTAGATCTTTTTCCAAGACCTTTGGTCAACTCAGTTTCTTGCACTGTTTCTTTAGTTATTGTGCCGATTCTTCCGTAATGGTGCTACAAAAACTGAGCCGTACGTGAAAGTTTACCCGAGTATTATTCATATTTTCCACGGTCCGGACGAACTTCTAACAAGATCCTCCGTGAACTCTCTGCGATTCTATTAAGTTTTTACGATAGCCTCGTTGCACTGGATGTGAGGAAAATTGTAATTTCTCTTTATTGTCTCGGTATTTTTATTACGCTTCGGAGAAATAGCCTGAACATCGGAAAATTCGTTAACTATCCTCTTAGGATTTCCATCGTTATCGTATTTTCATTCTTCTGCCTCCTTTCCTTTTTTCTAGTTTTCGTTGTAGCTCATCTGGACGTGACGTTTCTCTAGCCAAGTTTCACCGACATCGTTATAAGTTCAGAAAATTGTTAGAAGAGCAACATTCCATAAAAATTTACTCTCGTGGCCAAAGTACCCTTTTCGCTTTTGTGGAACACAGCGTTCGTTTTTATAAGTGTCTCATTACCGGTTAACTTTGTGCACGTTTCGCGAGAGTTTGTTTCTTTTCCGTACACGTGTATGTGCATCGCTTTTCCTTCATTTTGAATCGTAGCAAAGAAGTTAGAAGGCGCGTACAAACATTTTGACTGCTCGTGTCCATCGTTATTTATATGGCTATTTACATTTCTTCTTATGGTTATTTATATTTTTCTTTTCGCGTTTAGAAACACGTCAAATGATAATTTTGTTTAAAAAGTGATTGCTATGGAATTAATGGGCACGACCACTAAGAAATATTTTTGTTGGAAATTCACCCCATTTTCTTTGCTTTCAGTCAGGATTGCGTGTTGAGCAAAGTATTGAGTAAAAATTTATATGTAAATATTTATGAAAACGAGATATACGAGGTGACCCATGATTTAACTATCGAATTTTGTTTTATGTATTCTACAAATTTAACTAAGAAAACAATATTATATAAGACATACACAGGCTCACAAAAGTGTTCGAACACTTGTAAAATGTGAATTATGATTGTAGATTATGATAATTTTATGAACATATTATGCATGTTATAGTAAACATTTTTAAATTTCATTGACACTGTCACAAGATTCGACTATCTAGATGATATTGATAAAGTTTGCGATCTATCCGGAAATATACATATAGTCGTACTATTATATATATTCGATTATGTTGATTAGTTATCGAGCTTAGTTTCTTTTTTCATTTTATCTTATTTTATTTTACTTTGTTTTACGATAAGACCGTTATTGTATGTAACTCACGCTTTGTTGAAATTTATGTTTTAAATAATTCCAGTTGCTGAATTATGTAAATGAATTGTACAGTCCAATTGATTGAACGTATCAGAATATGCTCACGATTCGGTAACTAATCGAATATATTTGTCATCTATAAATACGATGAGTTGTGCATTCACCATGCAGCAACGAATGGAATTTTATATTTGTCCAAATAGCGAGTCACAGGATAACGTAATTAGTACTCTGTAATTAAACGAAGAATTATACCTGCAAATATGTCGCGGAATATTTGATAAACTGAAACATAAATCACAGCAAAAAAATTATTGCGAACTAAAAACAAACAGGAGTGTGCTGCATGTTTTTCTCTATAAATAATCTAGTTCTCTGAAAAAGAAAAATTGATCTTCTAGTTAAGACTGAAATAAATGTATTTGGATATCTGTAATTTATAATTATAAATTGTAATGGAAAATAAAACTATAAACAATGGATTTCATTATATTATGTAAACAATAGTATACATTATTATATTATACATTATCATTTTCATAGTTTTAATTGAAAAATACTGATTTTATTGAACTACATTTCTTTTTATTGAAATCTAATTTCCTAAGTATAACTAAATAATTCAAACATAATTTATATATGTAAATGTGTTTGTTACCCATACTATCCGTTACCAGTATCGTTGCTAATTATTTCAATAAGCTTGCGATAACTTATTGCGTGGTAACGTAACATATTCCTATTATTGACAGCTAGTACAATATGCTATTAATTAATATACTAGTAGCTACCAACAATGAAATAATGAAAATAATGAGACGAGAACAACGCTGACAGGAAAAATATGAAAGCGCTGGAAAGTAGATTGTAATTAGAAGACGAAAACTATTACAAGAACAACATGATCTGTGCACAGTTCCGATGAAATTTAAAACCGTATGAAATTTCTATGTTTTATATATACACAGGTGTCATTGTGTACATGACACTCTCCATTTTGACTTTTAGATTAGTTGGTGGATGATAGCCTCTAGTGACAAATGATCGTTCACCATCAATGTCGAAAGCACGTGTGCCAAATCAGAGAATTACAAGCTTAATGCTGCTCGCTATATAATTTTCTGTGCCTTTTGTGAGCGCAATATAAATGAACAATGCACGTAGGTGTGTAATTTCAAATTATTCATTTGTTCAGTTTTGTCCGAGGTGTTGCATTCAATAGATCTGAATCAGAGTATATAAGGTTTCAATGATATTGACGATGAGGTAATTTAAATTTACAAAAGATACTGTTACAATTTTATTTTATTACACTCTGAGATTAGGTTTTGTATAATAACATATATCGTTACGCTGATTCTATAGTCGTGAGTGGACTGTGGATATCTATGCAAATTCATTTTTTAAGTTTTTACTACGATTTTAAACATGATATACTTCGGTTTTATCGGTATATAAAAATAAGATATAAAAATATATAAAAATGTAATATATAAAATTTGAACGTTTTTAAGTAGTTCATGAAACGAAGTGTAAAAATGAAATATGAAATGAAATATGCAGAAACTGCATGAGATATTCTTATCGTTAGACAATATCGAGCAATGGAGTTATGTAATAGCGATTTCCGTTCCCCAATACATTTTCTTCAGACAAATGCTATATGGCTGTGTTGGATCGATGTCTACCATATGCGCACACGGGTCTCATGAAGTAGTATAAAAAGCCGTCTAGCTCAGCCGAGAGTTCTCAGATTTGCTTCCAAGTTTCACAATGAATAACGCATAACGTGAAGCGTTACAAATTGTTTCAGTCTTGACTGGAAAACTGCATTGAATTTTCTTACGACGAAGATTAATTGTAGCTCGCTATTTTTGCGCCTTGATATGTACACGATACATCTGTGAAAGAAACGAGCCAGTTAAAATTTACAAAGAAGGCAGATGCACTGAACAAGATGCTGAAAAAATCCGAATCTTGGGGAGTTAATAAATCCTGCATCCTTTTAAAACAAATGCATCCATTTTTTAATTATTACAGTTTAGTTATTAGCGAAACTGTCTGTGAATAGATACCTCACGACCTTTAAAAGCAACAGAATTATCCCTTTTTAAAATGATTTATATACTTCATTCTATACTACATCATTTATTAATTACAATAATGTGAGAGGGCGGACAAATGTATATAACAATATGTTAGTTTCAAAAAACAATATCTCACATGCACCGATATAACGAATCTAACTCCTCGTTTTTTTCACCAAATTCATATTTCTAATACTAAAATAAATCCTCTCGTATATTCTTTTCACATTCAAGAGATATCAGCTCGCAGTAAGAATGCGCACAGCCAACAATAGAAATCCTATGGGGCAAGAATCACGGGGTATTGTATCGATTCGCCACAGAGTTATCCCAGGATCCGGATAAGGTGGACGAGAAGGGACGTTTCATTGCTCGTTCATTTTGTCGGTGCGTCATTATCACGCGGATAGTTCTTGTAGTATAGCATATCGCGACCGTAGGTCGTGAAAGGGACGGAAGTGGAGCACTCTTGGCGGTCATTGAAAGCGCTCGAGGCAATCGCAATCTGGCCGACCCTTGTACGTCTATTTCGGTCAATTTAACGCCACCGGGTGGACAATTGACCGGCCGGTCGGTGGTTGACTAGCGAAAGAATGCAGACACGTTCACGAGGAGTGGTTGTATGCGAATGAAAGGGGCCTTCCGTCGTTTTCCCTCGACTACCCAGACGATGAAAGGTCAGACACGTTATCAGGCGCGAGTACACTCGCGTGGTGAAACTTGAACTTTGCGGAATGTCGATCGATACCAGTCGGTACCACGATAGGGAGGAAACGCTTGTTACTGCTAGAATAACGGAGGCCAATGTGGTATTCCATATCGTCAGAAGTTTCTCTTTCAATTTTACAAATGATATAGTAACTGTTCTTCCGTTGCTCGTTTATGGAATTAGATTTCTTAAGTTAAGATATCAAACCGGTCGTAAAATGTAGGAAGTCTTTGATAGAATTTACTATCATAACCAATGATTAGTTCTAAATTTATTTGTTATGTCGATACTTGTTAAGGTACATTACCTTCTATTATTCCATTATCCTATTTATTATCCTATTTGCAATTTTGATTTAGTTAGTTAGTATCGACTTATAAGCTTCTCTATAATATTTTTACCAAATAATAAATACAAACCTCAAAATACCACATAAATACAACAAGCAAATAGTTTCTGGTAACTTAAAAATGTACTTTCCGATCTTACTAAACACTTACGATAATCACAACCTTAATGAATCTCACCAACTTAATGAAAATATTCTCAGGCAATTCACACATTAGTAAACTAACGATTAATTACTATCTAGTTGAAACAAATGGTTTCCAATCAATAACACATCATCGTGTATAATATGATCCATCGTATAAACTCGGGCCTCCTATCTGCGTTTATTGCAGCACATCTGTAAACTGAGCACGTCACAGTCGGTTTTGAAAATTTTAAATCGTGATCGTGAGCAGATGGAAAAAGAAATGGTATTCCATTCGCGTATTCTCCGAGCGTTTAGTTTCGTCCTTGTGTCGTAGCTTGTTGTGTTGTTTCTCATGCATAAAATGTAAAATAATTCTGCATTCGTTTGCGTAGATATCAATGAGTGTACGGTCGACAATGGTGGATGCATGGAAGTTTGCGAGAACACGGACGGAAGCTTCTTCTGCGCTTGCGACGGTGACGAGAAAGCTCTGTCATCGGATGGCAAATCCTGCATGGGTAAGTTTCTTGTCTTATATTGAGCGTTTCATAACTGTTGCTTGATTAAGCATTTCGTAAAAACTTTTATCATTAATCGTCTCTATATACAAAAATTAATTTTGTGTGCGCACAGAAAATAAATATAACGATATTTTTTTAAATATGACACATGAGCTGTGGATGTTTAATCTTTAATACATAAAATAAAGGATAATATATGAAATGAAGGGTATCGTATCTCTAAGACACTATGAATAATTATTATACTAAGAAGAGCGTTGCAATTATTAATTGAAATGTTATTGTGTATTATCAATTACATATATAAATATTATTTATAATTACGACGCGTAACGTATGTACATATTTTTCACATCGCTAAAATATTTCGACATTTGGAGCCCAAAGTTTTCATCTCCAAGTATCTGTTATCAAAAGATGAAGCATCTATTAATCAAGAAACGTCGCTTCTATCATTGCTTACCATGTTCTACTCCATCGACCAACAATTTTGTAGCAGCTTGTACACGGCTCGTCCCTTGAAACGTTCCCTTTTCTTTGCAGAGAAGTTTCGAATCTTCTCCTTTTCATTCGACTCCTTGTCCCATCCTCTAGGATCATACATCATTCGCGCGTCTGGGAAACGTAATATGTTCCAGTGACACGGGGGAAATTTCTTGGCTGCGTCGTAATAACGCTATCGTGGACACGCGCGCCAACGTTTCTGCGACAAGTAACGTTTTTGCGATTAATACTTACGACTGAGTAATAAGTTCTCTTTACTACACAGACGTATTCGCGGGACAACGACAAATTCGTCCGCGTTTCTTGCAGTCGGATTAATTCATGCCTCGAACCTTTCACTTCTCTAGCTTCGTATTATGCACGACGAACTTTGTCTATCTTTTTTTCTTTCTCACTCTTCGTTGAGCCACTTTTCCGCATATTGCTACCGGCAGTTTTCCCAGGAACCTATCTAGATGGTATTGAATGTTGCACCTCTAGAAAATTCTTTAGGCCATTAGTTTTTGGCGTTTTATCGAGTGCTTCGTCCGCGCGACAGTTTCCTGATGAGTTAGATTCTTATTTTAGTTTTTTGTTGAACTCATTAAGGAACAGTAGTATTTTTTTTTTAAACCAAATAAGCACTATTTTTCTATTTAACTCGTCCCACTTGCAATTTTATCGCAGTCGATTTATATTATTGAATTCTGTGCTTTAAATATCGCGATTATGAAAGGGAATTCTGAAGAGTTGCCTGAAATTTCTTCTTTCACATAGATTCTACGATTTTATAATATTCGAAGAAATTGAAATATTTACAGCACTCATAACTATCATAAATTATACTTAAAAGTAGGGAAAGTATTCTTATATCCTTGATCTTTGTATTGAATTCTTATAAAATATCTATTATCCTTAACTTCTTCGAGTGTATGTTGTCACAGGTGGTGAATAACAGTTCGCGAGAAAAAAGTTCCGTTAAACTAAAAATTAAGTATAGAATGTAAAAACGGTTTCTTACAACTACTTTTCTTTTTCGTCTCTCAACCCAAGAATAAAATTAATATTAGATGCACAAATAAGTTTATAATATATATTGAATTATTGTACGTGGATATATAATGGATTTATTATACTGAAGGAATTAAATCAATATCATTTGCCAGCAAGGACTGATCTTTACCATTTCTCTTCAAGTGTAGCTAAATTCCTTGTGAAATCTACTTCTATCGCTGTCTACGACAATACATTAGAGATTATAGAAAGTCCTTGTCGCAAGGAATAGCCAAATCACTCGCATTCAATTGCGGGATCTTGGGCTAAATACCTAAGGTTCCGGAGTAAGTACCGTGTTGTTCCTCACAGTTCCCTTATCAGAAAGCTCCTTTACGTTCTCCACTTTGTAGCCAAATCCCCTAGGAACAATGATCCTATTCGCTAACCCTTTCCCAGGGCAACGTGGGCCGAACAATTATTATGTACTATTGCGCACAATTACGCATTGCATACATGAATAACAGAACTACGCTAATAATGGAATAAAATAATGATCGAATATATGTTATTATATGATATTATATGAAAAAATATACAACGTAGAAAATGTAAAACAGAGACATTGGCTGCTTTTTCGAAATAGGCTAGAACTTTCTAGTTATTATTCCGATTTCGTTCGGCGTGTTGGTCAAATTTTTGTTGCTGCGAGTTTAACTCTCTCGTTTGCATAAACTTATCTAGCAATAAGAAAGACACAAGAAGTTTCAGCGTGAAATTTGCATCGCCTTGGGTGCACGCTAACGTTTTACAAGTTTCTCGGGGAATATGAAATCAAGTGACCCAGATTGCGATTGTTTGCACAGTTATGCCGTGGCAGTATACATTTCGCGACGAACCGATAACTGCCGAATTTCATTAAATTATCGATAAAGAATACATTTGGTTATTCGAGTCGCGAAATCTAGTGTGCACAATACTTGAAAATTTAACAAGGAGTTTATTCTGCTCTGCCTTACGGAGTTACGAAGTTCTAAAAGAATTTGTTGGATGCGGGAAGGAAACGTGCCACCGTATCAGATGTTTATTGAAACTGAAAGAATTGTAAATTCCAATTGGAATTCCGATTTCAACACATCATGATGTTAACTTAAATTGAATGCCTTTTATTGATTTTATTTTTTACATGTCTTACTATAAATCTGTTAATTCATTCGTATCATGTGTTTTATAATTTAAATACTAAATAAGGTAAAACTTGTTAGAGTTTTGTAATAATTGTGACGAGTAGATGTCTTATGTAGTTATCGTCGGCAATGTATATCTCTAAATTTAAAAAATTATAATTCCAATAAATTGTTCAATATATCCTCCAATATGCAGATTAATTAAAAAGATCCCAGTCAACTAAAGTTATTGTTTCCACCAATAACCCCGGTAATAATGCGTTCACTGAGAAGAGATTGCAATTGAAATGCTGCGTTAACGCAGCGTTGGCCATTAATGGGTTAATCGATACTCGAGTTGCTTATTCGATCGAGGATGCAGTATTGCAAATCTGCAAGATTCTCCGTCAAGTGACCCGATTTCCACGGTGTTCGCCTCCACATACACACACACACACACACACACACACCGAAATCCTGGAGCATTCTATCGAAAGCCGTCCAGCGTTGGAACAACGTCGATATACCGTGGCGCCATGCAGAACCGTCACGGAACTGATTCTCGCAAACGCAGTATCGATACGTGTCGTCATTAATATCTACGATTCATATATTATGCAGACGTGGAGAATAATAGCAGCGAACATCTGCTATGGGCGATAATGCTTGGTCGACGTTGTCGTAGGGTTGAGATTACGCTCGACGCGTATCGACGCCTCAGTTCCGTTCTCGCCTCCAAGGCAGCCGATTAACTCTGACAGGAACTCCCTTGCCTTCCGGCAACTACACGTCAGCGAAAATCCAGCTAATTGTAAGCGGGTTAAGGGATTCGCGGATTCATATCGATGATCGATGCGCGGCTTTGAAAATTGTTCTCCGGAGAATGGAAAATGAATCAGCCAACAGATTGTTTACTGCGTTTCGTTCAGTAATGGAATTGGTATTTAATAATTAACTTTCGGGTGGCGAAGGCAGGCTAAATACTAACTTACAGTGGTTGGCATACATGTAGTACCGTGGAAAAATAATTTTGGAAAAACCCGATGAATTATAGAGCAGGGAAAACGATAAGCTGACGCGAAACGAAACAATGAAAGTTGCGGAGTTGAAAGCCGAACTCGAGAAACGAAAATTAAGAATAACTGCAAGATCGTCTAAGAACTTTCATTGCTTTGGAAATTGAGCACGGTGAAGACGAAGAAGACGAAGAGCGCGATGTGTTCGGAACGCGTTAAAGTTGACAGCAGGAGCCCGCACGTCTTAACATTCAGGGTCGTGGAAGAGTCCATGAGCACATTCAGCGGCAATAATAACGTCAATGTCCAAAGCTGGTTACTAGAATTTGAAGAAATGTGCGACCTTTATGGATGGACTGATGTGCAGCGCGTAATATACGTGCAGAGGCTTTTACGTGGTTCGGCAAAATTGTTTGTCGGCTACGAAAGGTGCTATAAAAATTGGAAAACAATGAAGGTAATGCTGAGTACCGAATTTGCGCAAAAAGTAGACGCGTACGAGGCGCATAAAGAGTTGTCGCGTCGAACCAAGAAAGAAACCGAGACATACCAGGAGTATGTCTATAAAATGTTGGACATAGCGGAGCAAGTATGAAAAGTTCGGCCGTAATAAAATATATCATCGACGGAATTCGTGACGAGGAGACCAACAAAATGATACTGTATGGCGCCAGGGGCATTCGCGAATTAAAAGAAAAGCTCGCTCCGTACGAGGCCATGAAGGAGACTGAGAAGACGAGAGACAAACAGGTTGAAGGAAGATCCAAGAGAACAAGTCGCGGCGGAGCTGTGCAGGAGCGGGTGCGACGATGTTTTCTATGCGGACACAAAGATCATCTAAATGCGAAATGTCCAACCTAAAAGCAAAGGTGCCAGATGCTTCAAATGTCAGGAGTACGGACACATCGCAGCAATGAATTGAAGTGCAACAGCCTGAGTAAGTCCCCTAAGGATGCGTGTAGTGTGTCGCAATTATTACAGACAAAGCGTTGTAGAGACGTTAAAAGCTGAGATTGCGAATTGACCGCGTTGATAGACACCGGTAGCAAGTTGACTTTAATGCGAACGGATCAGTATGTGAAAATTGTGTGCCCAAATTGGGAGATAGAATTGTTAAATTTCGCGGTATCGGGTCCGAAAGCAATTGTACACTCGGAGAATTTTCGACGAATGCTGTGATAGACGATGAGTTGTACATTATGACGGTACATGTAGTTTCAGATACCCTGATGCAGCATTCGTAGATTATTGGTACAGACTTTCTGAATACCGTCGAGGTAAACATAAAGGAAAGAGACATCTCCATTCGTAAAATAGAGGGCAAAGATTATGATAAACTTCCAGAGGTGTTTAAAATAGATGTAGAAGTAGAGGCTCGCGAAGTAGAAGCTAAGATGAATTTAATTCGGCAAGACGGAATAATAAGTCAGTCTCAGTCTGACTTTGCAAGCCCGATCGTAGTCGAAAAAAGGAACGGATCTCTTCATGTTCCTATCGGGGAAAGTAGTAGAGAATGTGCGGCTGTTGTAGTTCCCAAGAGTTCTTGTCTCGAGGATACCGTCGTCATGAATGAAAATTTATTAGACGAATCGGTTACAATGGACATAACCGCGGTAGTGTCGGATGGAACAACACGGACGGTTGCGATGAGAATTTCGTAGGGTTTACAGAGTATCGTGTGAGCTGTACAGTCGAACAAACAAAATCTGAGAACCTTGACATTTCCGTAGAAAAGAAAAAAGTCGTTAGACCTTTGAGCGTGATTTCGAAGAGAGACGTAAATGAAGTGGCAGCCAAATCGAAGCAGTTTCGAATCGATGACGAAATCGTTCAATCTTGTGGGCGTAGATCGCGTGGTATGTCGATCGTCGAAGCTAAGAACACGTTAAAAACATGTTCGGGAACCGTAGAAAATTTGCCGATAGCCAGCGAACCGACTTTCGTTTAGGCGAAGAGCTAGGTGACACGTTGGACGATATTCTTGTAAATACTCGAAGCGACTCAGAGGTGTCGACGCTGAAACAAGGGAAAGCGGGTGATGTTCGCGATTCCATAAATGTCGTGCAACAAGAAACTCCTTCTCAATGTAAGGTGCCCTGATGAAGGATGGTGAGAACGCGAGTTCTAAGGAGCGAATGAAAAGCGAGAATGAGGCAACTACGAGAAAATTTCAGCCGATGCGAAGTCGAGCTATCAATCGACTTCTTGTCCGCGAAGGGCGTTTAGCAAGAAGGCGACAACATACAAGACAGGTGATTTAGTGGCGATCAAGAGAACGCAGGCCGGCCCTGGGTTAAAGTTCTACTCGAAGTTTCTTGGGCCGTACCGCGTGGTAAAAGTTTTACACGAGGGGCCGCAAACGACCTCCACGGCGGTTGATCATATGAAGTTGTGGGACATTGTTGAACATAGTAGCGCGGGTGAGATTAGTGACGATGACCACATCTGAGGTCAGATGTATTTATCAGAATGGCCGAGTGTAGTATCGAAGAAAGATTGTCTTAGAGATACTCGACGAACAATGTACAAAGTTCGGGAGATTTCAGTGGGCCAAACGACCCAGCAATGTATCGCCCTTCAATCAAGCAGTTATACAAAAACAAGGTCTACGCGGCTATGATCGCAGACAGTTACAGAACACGTACGTGGTGGAAGTATGAGAAAACAAAAGGACGCCCAGAAGACGAAGGACGATTAAGGGTCGGTCGTTAAATTGGGACTCGAGTTGCAAGGAGTTAGCTAGTTGCGAGCGGAGAGTTGAGTCGAGAGAGTTGAGTCAAGAGAGAGAGAGAGAGAGAGAGAGAGAGAGAGAGAGAGAGAGAGAGAGAGAGAGAGAGAGAGTTGCTATGAGTTGTTAATTATTAGTTGTGAGTTGTTAATTATCAATTTAGTTGTCTTAGTTATTTCGTATTACTGCATTAAGTTCATGTTAAATAACCATCGTTTCCTGTTTAATTCACTGTAAATATTCTATCTATCACTAAATTTATCATAGAAAATATAAATCAATGGAAATCCTAATTCCCAATAATTGATAAATCCTATATCCATAAATGCAATTTTCAAAGAAATAATCGCGTCAGGGGTTGTGCTAATATACATGGTTGATATATATATATATATATATATATACATACATATTTAATGTATACATACATATATATATATGTATACATATATACATACATATGTAATGTATATATATATATATATATATATATATATATATATATATATACATACATATTTAATTAATAGAAACTTGGAAGGAACTGGAAAAAAGTACTTCAATTCGTACAATCAAATAATAGAAATTTATTTTTTTTTATATCCGTTTATTTTAATGTCTTTCCAGATATAAATAACGTGTCCTGTCCACCATTGAATCCAGAGGGCCGAGGATATTTAATGTGTTCACGTTTGGCAACGTCAAAGCCATGGAGAGGTAGACGAAGAGTAGCCAATCGGCCAGGCACCAAGTGTTTCTTGAAGTGTCCCCATGGGTATCAGCTTCATGGAGAATACGAATTGACTTGTCGATCGGATGGTTCATGGGATGGGCCGAAACACGGCGAGTGCGTCAGTGAGTAAAAAGATTAATCCAATTGTTTCTTTTTACTCTGTTCTTAGATATTATACATAAAGATAACGTAATTTTTCATGTGTAGGGTAGTATGTAGAAATTAATTTGTTAAATTTCACACTAGTTTGTGTATTCTCTAACTAACATGATTGAATACCACTATGATTGAATACACATATTTATATATTTCTTAATGAATGATTAAATAGTATTTATGATTCGAATTAATACCGTTTTGATGATAAATATTAATTAGAAGTTTGATTCCATTAGCTAAATTTACTTCACTATATGAAACTGATTCTATTAGTAATTAACAAATAATATATATATGCATTGATAGTTTAAATAATAACGCAGCATTAAACATTTAGACCTTCATACGTACTTAATATTTGCATGGCTTTATCACAGTCCAAGTCTTTCTATTGTATGTGCTAATTGAGATTCTAATTAAGTTAGCTACAGCCGCGAAAGCTGATGTACTAATGTACAAGTTAATGCTCACAAGTAGAAGAAAATGTTTTTAATAATAATTTTAATGAAATTAATCCTTTGAAATATGAATATTTAAACGAATTTTTAAATGTATTTTAAGTAAATCTTGTCAACGTAATAAGATTATAACAAATTTTAATTTAATAATTTCAATCGTTTTCTCAAATTATTTAAAAGAACGAGATGTGCAATTATTTTATTAATTCTTTTCCTATTTATTATTATTTTTATTATTATTTTTTATGCAATTATTTTCTTTTTTGATGCTCTGATATCCAATTAATTTTAGTTGCAGGATACTGCAAGTCTCGTTTAGAATGCTCGAAAAATGCTATAACATTTCCTACAAATTGTCTTTTTTTATTTATTATCCAACCAAAACCTAATATTTATATATATAAATCCAATCTAAACACTAAAAGATACGTTTGTGTATATCTCGACAACTAAAGCTGAGCTGCAATTATAAGTAGATAAGGTAGACTTGGTAGACAAATATTTTACGTACTAAATATTATAACGCGTATACTCTGGATATTTTACATATTTTTGCATATTACGTGCATTCGTATTGCGTATTCGTATCACGGTTTAATCATAAATATTGTAAGTGAAATTGCAATTTTTTTGGTACTCTGATCCGCAACTACTTCGTGTTGCAGGATACAGCAAACCTCGCTTAGAATGTCCGAAAGATGTGATCGCGGAACTACCGCCCGGACGAGACGAGGCCTTTGTGACTTTTGATCAGCCGTCGACGGATCTCGATTGGTTCCGGTACGTTAGGTCGAAACCTTCCTGGGGGACCAGGCTAGAAGCGAATCTAACGCCCGGCATGCACGAGATCACGTTTTTTGCGAGACACCCGGTATCGAAGAAACAGGCCAGCTGCGTGTTACGCATCATTGTCAAAGGTGATTAATTAATACACGTGCATGAAATCTATGCGTGACATGTAAACTTGGCGATGATAATCGTTATTGATTATCAAACTGAGCTATTAATCAACGAGGGTAGATCTGCTCGTAGTCCGCGTTATCGGTGAATGGAATCAGGAACGATTAATTTTCCGGGGTTAAGGAACTGTTTCTGACAACATGCAGATAGTCTTCGACGACGTACCGTTCCGGTTGCAAACATAAGTTATTTAGCGGTTCTATGTTTTGAACGTTAATTATGCTTTTCGCTTCTTTAAGTGTTAATGCAATGTTTACTGATTGCGAGTATAAGGGGTCACAGTATTTAAGGGGATACGAAAGTATTTGTATCTTTTCAATCGAGTCGATTTCAAACGGTGGATATTTTCTTTCTAAATACGTATTTGAGAACTCTTACGAATATATTCTTTTATCTTCATCATGGTTTTAGATACTATTCTATTATTCTACATTAACTGAACCATTTTTCCAATGAAAGTCATTAAAATGTTGAAGTTAAAGTTAGTTAGTATAAAACATACTGACATCTACTATTAATAAAACATTTATTACTATAAGTTTGAAATAATTATTACAAATCTTAAGGTACCGAATTAATTTACGCGTAATATATTTGAATTTAATTAATCAAATGGGTACTACAGAGTATTTTGCACACTAAAGTCATTGTTTCATACAATACATCAGTCATAAGTTTTGATGTCTTATATTACACGTAGACAACGGTACGTGTCTCTACATAAACTTTTTTATTTGAACCGGAGAATTATAAAAATCCTCTTCTACATTATCCCATACACATATATATATTATACATTACAATCATTCTATATCAATACGTTTTAGCATCCATATTTAAATTCCATTTATTAAAAATCATCTATACACGAAACTAGACTTTTAGGAAACTCACATTATCACCATCGATTTCGTGTTGCAATTAAATTCCTTTAAAAATTCGATTACTTTTAAAGTTCTGTCCAGAACTTTCAAATAACTGTTTTTTTCATTACCGTTTAATTAACTCATCATTCACTTTCACCGTGTATCGAATAAAAAGAAACCGAAGGGAAAGGAACTAAATTAAACGAAACTTGCCCCGCGAGGGTAAACTCAGAAATGACGATCTCAGATATGGGTCAACCTCAAACTTCAAATCTTCCATCTCTTGCCATCTCTCCATCTCTCCATTTCTCAAATCCATTTGGTAAGGAGAAATGATGTTCTAAGTGAAGGAAAGAAAGGAATGTGTCACGTATTTCTGACGAAAAACCTATTACGCGAAATAACCCTGGGCTCGTTCAGCCGCATTTTCTCGTGACTTAATGCGTCATTACACGTTTTCGTGTCGAGCGTGTCGCTCGTTTTAAAAGCTTCTCCCATGGCAGTGGCTATTAACACAGTCGTCTGAGACGCGCGAGAACGCTGTGTTCTTCCATTAAAAGACAGTTGAAAGTACTGGATGTTGTCGTTGGCATTCCAGCGTGGCGTCCTGACGCTCCACAGTCTGACATTTCTGTAATTCCGTAAGACAAATTACAATACTCACAGTCTAGATCTAAATTATAAATATTTATTGTTGCATTTTTGCATGGACTGCAGTTTTTTATGCATTTATTTAATCTTCAAACACTACTGTTGAGTTATAGATGACTATAGTGATTGACGTTAGGTTGTTAAATTTTCAAGTATATAATTTTGTTTGGTATTCTATACTCATCGTGACAAAGACTATTAACAAAATGAAACTAAATTAAACGCAAATATTAGGTAATTGGCAAAATTAGGTAATTTAAACATAAATGCAAGTGCGTATTTTTGTGAAATATAGACAGAAATTTTTTACACGATTGGATTATGAAAATGTGCTTTTTAACACTTTGGCATCTTACACAAAAATTTATGAATGTTTTGCATATCTGTGTTTGAGAACATATACAAAAGCATGTAAAATAACCTAATAAAAAGATTAGTACATTATGTAGGTAAGTGCTTACTTTAAAAATATATATCTTGTAATTTCTATACATCTATATATAAGCCATTTAATGCGAAAGTGGTGTGTCAATTTTTTGCCTATTTAGTTTAACATCACATCTCGAAAGCGTAACCTTCACTCTGTTTTGTGCAGAAGTGGTGTAAGTATATCTTCATTAGTTTCTCGGTGGATAGCGGAATAAGTGAGAATCTTTTTTGATTTACACTATTTTTACATTAAATGGTTCATATGTATATACATACATAAATTTTCCTTTACATTTTGTAATATAATCATGACAATAAGATTTCAAAGTATTTTATGTAGCGCACACTATATATTAAACAAAAAAATATTTATAAGTATTCAAACAGCTTTGCGAGTCACTATAGTTATCAACATTTAGCAGAATTTATAATTTCATAATTTTATTCATTTTATAATTTTGACTCGATAGATCATTAAAGTGACTCTGCGTGTTGCTAACAATAAGGCGCCGCCGAGACAGAGGTCGAGACAGAAATTTTGCATTTGCCACTTAAATAAGTGTTCTTCCTTCGTCTGCTGGAATCCAAGCTCCGCGACGGTTTAATTAAATACGTTTCCGGGATAGGGTTCGCCACAATGCTGTATAATCTACGGATCGTTGCTCGTTGCCCCAACGAATTAGATTATTCGATGAATCCCCGAGTGAATGCTCGACTGATTCTTGCCGGAAACCGCTGAATCCCTAGACGAAGGAAATTACTCGCTGTTCTCTTACGCCAGTTGTCGCTGTTTTTCTATTCGATGTTGAGCTTTGGATTTAACGCGTCCGACAAAGTATCGAACAGTATCTCGTTGGTGTAACGATCTACCACGGCGAACGATCGGAGAAATGGGGCAACAAATTGGGGTGTTGCCAAGTGAGTTACGTTGATTGGAATAATTAGGAGGGTGATTTGAATGAGTTAAGGTTTAGGGGATGGAATGTTTATATTGCATGATTTGCGTAGGAGAAATAGATGGGTGGATATTTTGGTGGATGCGTAGGCTTGGTTTTAGTGCTATTGTGATCTTTTAATCTTACTAAGTTTCTTTTGTCCTACATATGTTTTTACATGTCGAGTTTCGTTTGATTCTTTAGAGTCTAATTGTATCATACAGTGGTTCGAGAAAGAAACTTTTTGAAAATACAAATTATTAATTATATTGGTAAAATTTAGAACAAAATTCAAAAAAGGTGTACAGAAGTTACAAGATATTTAATGCAAGTTTTGAATAATTTTATAATGAGATCCAGTACGTATATTTAAAAATGATTAATAAAATTCTTTCTAAAAATTTTTTACCACAATGTAATGACAAATAAAATAACTTCTATTTTATGCCACATTCAAATTATATTATGTAAGCATATTTTCTTTCATCTCTTGATACTTGGTGCCTTATACTCTATGCTTTTAAAATTGTTTATGGTTTGGAAAGAATATTGTACAAGTACAATATACTGGGATTATTATTTAATTCTTTCTTTTTGAGCTTTTTTTCAAACCATTGTTAAATACATCTAGAACGAAGCCATTCGAAGGAATAATGGAAGTTAAATCAGAATCGTATTTCGTCATTGTTGTGTTTTTCATTCATAAAGCGTACATAATTAATAAAACAGAAATTGTTGAATCACAGCTAACAGTTTTGAAACATTTAAAGAAATAAAAGCCATTTTCAATCTATATTATACAGAGAAAAACTAGCTACAATTTTACTCTTTATTAAACTTTTTCCTTCCCTTCGTTGAAATAAAAATGTTTTTATGTTAAAGTAATCTACCTTGGAACGTTGGTAATTAAATATCAGATTGCTTGTGTTTAAAAGAAAAGTAGGATTTAACTGCTGCTTAATCTGTAACCTACATTACTCAAGATAATCTAAAAGGTATGTTTAAAGCTATACGTTAAAAGGAAAATCATCCTTTGTTTCTTTGTGTTCGTATTAGCAAGTTTCAAATGTAATTCGGTGCACGCGAGCGAACGTAATTTTACCTGGCCTTATTAATTTGAAATTAATATCATTTCGAAGTAAACAGGACGTGGCGTGTTACCAATTTAATTGTTTTCTCCATTTAAACTAGTATTTGGATTCGTACGTATTCATTTGCAACTAGTTGTTCTTATCCAAGTTAAATTAATTCGGTTTAGTAAAATTGGAATTATTGCGATAATATCGCGGCTACATTCCGTAATACACATACTACATTAAACATATTTGCATTAGACGTATTTGCTTAATTTTATTCTAAAGTTGTATTTATCGTTTCCGTAACAGTAGTTTTATTAACATGCTGCTAGTATTTATGTAACTTCATATTTTTATGAATACAATTAAAAAATAGGTAAGAAATTACTTTACCTATTTTGCATGTTTCCATTTAAGAAAGTAGTGCAACTGGAAAATATACACTAGTTCACATCATTGCACTTGTGGAGAAAATATGACTGTAAAAATGTAGTCCTCATTGAATCATTCTCGTATTTCTAGAATTTTCTTGCTCCAACATTTTATTCTAATTTTAGGCAAAAAAGTGTTTCCAGTTGCGTGAATCACCCTTTGTAAAAAGGTCTTTCGACCCTTACAAAAGCACTTGAATAAGCGGATGCTTTCCCGATAAAAATCAGTGTATTATGCGACCATTTTACAGGCCCTTACAAAAGCACTAGCAAGTAGGAAAGTCAGTAATCGGTTACTAATCAAGAGTTAATGAGCTGTTATTTAGGAAAATCCGTAGAAATTCACAAATGAAATCTCTCGGCAACTGCACAGCTAATTCTCATTCGACTCTATCCATCGTATAGTCCAAGATTAATTCGGCGTATGGCAACGTAGATAGCTATAACCCGCGTAACATCGACGATTCACCTTCTAAAGCAATTAAACGCGCGTTTACGCGTTAATACTACATTCTACAAATGTGCTTATTCCTTTTCAACGTACAACAACCCGCTTCGGTTTGATGTAAATTGTACCTGAAACATAATATGCCAAATGTTTCGTATTTAGTGTTCGTGTACTGTTGTTTCTCCGATACATAGCCGTCAAACGTAACGATACAATTTCCTTTTTTGTATTATCTAGTAGTATTTTCACATAACTATGATACTATGAAAATAAAATGTAGTGTCTAATAACAGAACGCTTTTTTGTAGCCACAATAACATATCCTCTTCATATGACCTCAAACATTCTTCTTTCAAATTTTTCACATTCTACACCAAGTATTCACCATTCACACACCTATCGTCCTCTTTCAAATTCACTTTACGTGTTGGATATTCTCTCTCGGGTTCTCCTCCAAATTCACTTCACGGGTTCCAAATTTTCTTCACGTTTTACTTACTTCACAAAATTCTATTACCTTGCACAATACTTGCATGCAGTATCAGCCTCTTTTCCATGCAACTATCGAAGTTCCATATGCGGCGTTCGGTAACCGATCGTTTCCTCACCGAAACACGCAAACTTTCCGCAAAGTAACGCACAACGGTCCCGACGCAGCACCCTTCACGCAAACTAATTTACCAGAACTAATTAAACGTAACCGGATGAAGTTTCCACTCGTCGAGGAGTCAGTTTCTCTCTCGACCATGGGAAGAGTTTTTAATCGTAGCCCACGATTTATTGGTCAGAAGCGGGATGCATGTTCAGCGTTGGTAAAGAGAAGATGGAACTTTGAAGCATGGCGATTCACTCTAAACCGATATTTGCAGCAATTCTTTTGGTGAAAATTTTAATAATGTAATCGCTGTGATTATTAATGAAGACTTTGTAACAAGTATTGATTTTAAAACTGTAGAAGTTGGTACTAACACGGAGCAATGCTCGCGGAACGCCACGATGTTTCTTGGCAGCTTGCACGCTAGACTAATGAAGTGCAGCTGTGTTTGTTTGGTACACTGTTATTAACTCTTTACGATTCGAGCAATTTATTTATAAACCTTTTTCCATCCCAACTGCTTTGTATTGAATAAATTATTTTCGAAAGTTGCTTATAATTTGCACGTGTTTTTATATTTTTCCAACTATAGAAAATAGTTCTATAGTTCAGAACCGCAGTCTGCTAACGAAGAATTGCAATTTTGATGGAAATTTTTGCCAAATGACTTCAGGAAGAAAAGTGAGGAAAGGAGGGAAGAACGAAAGGAATATTCAGAATATTAACTTGTCGACATTGGAGAACTCCTCACGTAATACTAATGTCCCCTGTAATAATCGTTAAAGACTGTTATTCTGTTAAACGTTCGGTAAATGTTCTCGCTTAATTGAAACAAGATGAAGTTCCGTAATTGAACTTTGCATTACTTGTACGTGCTGTCATTTAAGATATGTAACGATGTGATTATTTGCTTTCAACCTGCGCAACTTTAACTAAGATCGATTCTTCCTTTTGTTTCCTTTTTGACTTTTTAAACAACTCGTTCGTATTTCTTTGTACTTTCTATTCAATGAATTTTGTACGATCTAGTCGCGTAAAATACAGAATTCGAATTAAAATGAAGCACATCTGAATCCAAACTGTCGTGAGACCTACTAACCCAATAATAGCTGCAAATTGATCTAATGCTTCAAACTACATCACCATCGTTGAACATTTTTTGTAATATCTACTATATTAATAATGAATAATATCTCCATGTTGTGTAACCTTTTCATATGCAAATTTTCAAATTCGATTCTCTCTCAAAAAAAAAAAAAAAAAAAAAAAGGAAAAAACGAAGTCTCCAATGCAGTTTTGTTCTTCTTGATTTTTATCTTACTTTGAACCATAAAATCTCTCTGATCCTATTTGTACCATGAATTACGGGCCACCTTCTACGCATAGGACGTTTCTGAAGCTTTCGCGAGCCACTTTATATCTTCCATAATCATAGAGGGAAGCGTAAGGATTTGAACTTTAACATTTCGAAAAATCACGTCGTCCGCGTCCGTATCCCATTATTCCTTTTCGTTGTATAACTCGCTTCAACCGAGTCCTCTGTCTCTGAACGAAGAAAAGGTCCTTTGATTGGATTTTATCGTATTTCAGGCGGTGAAGCGCCAAAAGTTAAAGACTGTCCGAACGACATAGAGGTCACCGGAAGAAATGGGACGGCGATCACGTGGACCGAGCCAATTTTTACGGACAATGTGAAAGTGACCCGGATTAGGAGCAACGAGGTCAGTATTAATTATAAAGCACTTAATTTCTTAACGAGGTTCGATTATATTGCGATTGTCGAATGTGTGTCACGTTCTTAACGACCAACGCCCGTTGGAGAGGAAACTATGAGTTCTCTATAGACTTTGGACTTTATACACTGCTTATGCGACTCTATTGATGGAGAAGCGTAATGCCTATAACACGTAACACTTGTACAGTGATTTATTTCTTTTCCTCTTCCATCATGATCACCGATGAAGGATGTAAGATTAATTTTTACCTTTCATAATTGATAGCGATAAATAGATGTTTATTTTCATTTACTTTCACAGCTAGATGCGAAGATCCAAAAAATCTTGGATAATTTGAAGTTGCGAGATGCATTTTATATGATGCAAGACTAGATCGTATATTAATAACGTTCTATTTATCGATTTCTGATTTCATTTATTTCGTCCCAATTTACTTAGTAACGGCGTGAAAGGTTTCTCGTGTTTGGCAATCGCATGAATCTCGATCAATGTGAGAATTCCATGCGGCATTTATTAATTTTGTATATATCTGTCTTTATGCACGATACATTATGAAAAATCCCACAATTCCTGGAATATTTCGACGTTCGGCATTAATTTCGAATAAACGTGCTCATTCGAAATGCTTTTGTTTAATAATTGTTAATTATACGTAATTTTGCATTTACTACTGCACGGAGTAAAAAAAGAAAAAGAAAGGGGGGAAAGTAGAAAATTTGAAAAATGTAAAAAGTTACTATAAATGATTCTGATAATATTTCTTTCTTTTATGTTATCATAAATTTCAGTGTAATTCATCTTTTTTTAGCTCGTTTTCATTTTCCTTTCACAGCGTTGATATCGTATTGGTATAATTCAAGTTTAAGTCACACCGTCTACGAAATACGGGTTATCTTAATTTCGTAATATCATTTGGAGGGAAAATTTACATAAGAAAGACAATTCAAGAGGAAAGAAGAAACATTAGAAAAAAGTAAGGCCAACGAGCCAGGCGTGCAAACAGAAATCTCGGTTCTGAAATACTCTTCTCGGGCGAAATTACGGCGAAGAGTTTCTTGCTGTAGAAAGCACCGACACTGTACTTCCGCCGACATACAGGAATTTCTAAGGAAATTTCATTAGAAGAAGAATATCGTACATTTGTCCTTTCTTATCCATTGTTCTCTTTGAATAATTCATATCGATACTTCAGTTATTTAACTTTGTATGTAAGTTAATGTTACATCACATAAATTAGTTGTACTGTTTAATAAATTGTTTATTCGTATACACTGTCTACTACTGGAATGTTGAATACGTAGTATTTAAATTTTTAATTCTGCGTGTTTTAATTTGTTCGAAATAGGTCATACTGAGTACCAACCGTGGGAAAATACATTTTCATTTGCTTAAATAATGACAAAAGAGATTCAACGAGGCAGAAAGTATAAATATTACAGCAAATTGTAAAGAACAGAAATTTGTTACTATGCATATAATGTATTTTTATTATTAGTGAATGATATTATTAGCGAATTGAAAGCAGACAAAGTTTGCAAAAATATATTTTGCAGAAATTTGTATGAAATAAAATGTGAAAAAAAATTTAGAAAAAGTAGAAATGAATAGATCATAGCGCAAACGAGATATTCATCGAGCGAATCACAATTTTCATTACGGTGTTACACAAAATCATGGTCGTTGTGGCTGATGTCGATTCGGTCCGGTGTATCTGTTCAAATTGCTCGTGCAAACTGCAGAAAGTTTGCCGAGGATTTAAACCGTGCGAAGTTTGCACGGAGAACGACCTATGTTTCCATGCAAATATCGTGTAACAATTTTGTTTACAAACTAGTTCGTGATGGTAAGCCATGTTTCACGGCTACATTGTACGGAGAATATGATGCTGCCTCATAAATACTGGCTGCTCTTTACCTTTTTACGTGCATTCTAAACCTCTTCGAGACGTGCTTCAAGGTAAATCCAATTGAATTAAACCGCAGTTGAAACGAAAGCAAATGACAGCACGTAGTGGTATAAAAATATTAAAAAATGTACCTTTATCCTTTTTAGAGAATTAAATATTTTTCTGTGAAAGTACTGTGAAAGATGTTACTGAATACGTAAGCACATAAATATATTTCTGTTGTTTTTTTATCTGTTATTTTAATGTCGCTTTATCACTAAAGAGGAATATTTTCATATAAAATAGCTAAAATCCTATTAAGTCTAAAGATAGTTGATGGAGTTTTACAAAAAGCAAAGTAATACAATATAACTGTTAAGATAAACGATATCTTAATATTGCAAGAAGCAATATTTTTAAAATTATGAAGATGCAAAAGCCCGCGTTTAACTCCAAGATTAAATTTAAGAATCAAAAAAATAGATGTAACTTTTTCTCCTGTAGTCTTTATATCTAATTACCAGGCATTTGATAACGAAACTTTGCCAAAGAAACATTTGAATACACGTAGGTACATTGTACATACAACGGGATCCAGAAAAATGTTGAATAATTTGTTGTTAGGAATAGACTGCTCCTATGAAGGTAAGTAATAAATGTTTTATCAATATAGACCAGGATTTCCAAATAAATTATGATTTATTTGGAATTTATTTGAAATGAAATCCTTTCAAATTTTTTACAAAAGGTGATATACATATGTTTCTATTTTCAATTTCAATGTAAATTTCATATCTCCATGGGAAAGAGGTAAAAGTATTTTGAAAAATTCTGAGTTTATTGTGAAAATATTTTATTGACATTCTGTATTTTATATGCAAAATTGATTTATGTCAGTAATTTTCTGTTTATTTTAATGACTATTTATATAGGGTGATTGGTAACTGGTGGTACAAGCGGAAAGGGGGTGATTCTAAGCGAAAAAAGAAGTCGAAAATATAGAATAAAAAAAATAAGAATAAAAAATAGAATAAAAAAAATATAGAATAAAAAAGTCGGATAGTAAGTTAATAAGTAGGAAAACACTTCGGTCACATTGGAAGTGTTTATCAACATAACGTCAATCGAAACAATGATCTACGGTGAGATCCGTTATAACGAGACGTGATAAAGTGCACGCGTACCGAGCGAAAATTCAGTCAATTTCCCGAAAACAAAGCCTCAAACGAAAAATTTTTATTCTATATTTTCGATTTCTTTTTTCGCGTAGAAACACCCCCTTTCCGCTTGTATCACCAGTTACCAACTACCCTGTATATGAGGCTTTTTGGATTATTTTCTATCTATTTAATGAAGAGTCATTTCAATTATCTACCAAACTAAATAAATTACTGTACAATATATAAGAATTGCCTTTATTTCGCGATGCAAAATACTATGATATTGAAAAATGTTTGCTTTTCGTATGGAGAAACACACATGCGACTGCTGCACATTTAAAACAATACTCGTCACATTTCAATTTCCTGCTGTACAAACTTCACTAAACTCGGCAATAACATCCAAACCACTTTTGCGTCATACCATTCCTATTCAACAAGTTTCATCGGATCCTACGAAACTTTCAATTTAGGAAGTTGGAATCTCCAAAGCACTTTAATAGGATGCTATTACGATACGATATTGGCGTGGTAATTAAGCTACTGTACTGTTATATATGTGCCTTGTTCAGACCAATGAGCTTCTTTTTAAAAGAAATCTCTGTCGCTTCTTCCAAACGTTTCCTTTCCAAACTTCTTTAGATATCTGCAGCTTCTTGTTTTTTAGTCCCATCACCTTCAAAGCTAATTCGTTTACTCTTGTGTAATCTTAAAAGTGCAAGTGTGGCGAAAAGACCTGTTTTTCTTTTTTTGCATTTTTCTCTAATTTTATTCTTGTTTGTCTCTCCCCACCGCCGTTCTTTCTACAATTCTATTTAAAAGTCCGCAATTTTAACCAAAATTGGTGAATGTAAAATAATATCGTTTTCTAAACTAAAATTTTGAATATATCTAGGTTATTTATAAAGCACTAATTATACTAATATATGTTAGCGACAATGCACCTTTGCGTCAATACAATGGCAGAGAGCACGCCGCTATTTAGCCTTACGATAATTTATGACTAAGCCGAGAAGTCAGTAAAGACTCAAAGTTGCCGAACTATAAAGTGTCGATGATATAACTGTTTAGAAGAGGCGTGAGATAGTTTGCGGCTGGCAAGCGACCCGACGTCACATTACCGAACAATAGAGACTTTGTGTAAAGGATCTGACCACGAAGTGGGAAAGGGATTGATGCCCTTTTGGTAAGCGGACTGTGAGAGACCACACGGCGCTTACCCCAGAACTTTGAAGGCGAAAAGTTTCGACAAAATTCATTTCTGACATACATACGTATAAGCACTAGCTAAATTTTGAAATTCGAATTTCTCGAAAATGAGCTCCAATGCAATTTGATTCTTCTTAATTTTCGTCTTAGTTTCAGTTCTATTCGTGCCCTAGAATCTTTCTGACTCTATTTGTACCATGAATTACAAACTACTTTTATTTCTTTACCCATTCTATTAATTATATCTTATTATAACTTATATAATTATAACTTAAATTATCTACGATTTTCTGCTATGCGATACTCATCATTCGACGTATATTTTTATCGTTCCAGAGTCCAGGCCGGCGTTTCGACATCGGTGGTCACAGAGTAGAGTACGAGGCGAGCGATGAAGCAGGCTGGTCGAGCAAGTGCGTGTTCACCGTGGTCCTACGTCAGGAGTGAGACGCGAATTCTTTAGCGATTAAGTGAGCGCGAGAACGAGGAAGGAGGAGGAGGAACGACGGAGAAAAAGGAATCCAGGTGAAAGGGGGGCAAAGGTAGCGGACCGGAAGAATAACGATAAGGTAATATAAATGGAAATGCTCTGGACTCGTGCAACGTTCCCTCCGCGTGCGTAATGGATTCCGTTTTATCCGGAAGGTTAAACGCGGATGAGACACAGATATCTTCTCGTGGTACTCGTTGATACACACGCGAGTGCGTGTACACGGAGATGGAAATCTCTTGGTTTGAATACTAAAAAGGGCTTGTTGGAAATCGTCCTTTTGAATGGAATTCAAAGATAATTTAATTTTGGAGAATGTTTCGAGAAACGTTTCTCTCTTGTCTTTTTTCAGCGAGCTTGGAAAAGAGCTCTTACGCTTGCTCTTACTGTACATTTGCTGATGATAGTTCAAAAAACAATATAATAGGTATTACTCTCTTAAACTTCACTTAGTTTGGTGTTTCAAATTCATTTTCCGGAAATTGACAATTATTATACCTCTCAGTGTTTGATATTCTAAGTCGTATAATTTATGCGTTGTTATTTTTATTCTAGTATATCATTAATAACAGAATTGAGGTCATTTCTGAATTACGTAAAAAGTGGAAATTTGCTTCGAGATTTTTGTAAACTTAATTTAGTTTAATTTAGCTTCAAATTCATCTGTAGGAAGTCGATGATTATTATTCTTTTCCTTGTTTGATTTTCTAAATGGTATAACATTTACGTCGTTACTTTTATTATAGTATATTAATAATAATAAATTCGAGATCATTTCTTAATCACCCCAAAAGTGGGATTTTTACTTTGAGATTTTTGTACGAAATACCTTATGTATACGTATGTGTTTTAATCTGTATTTAATTAATCTGTTAAATTTAATTTAGTTTCATTTAGCTTCAAATTCATCTATAGATAATTGATGATTATTATTCTTTTCGCTGTTTGATATTCTATATCGTATACCATTTACGTCGTTACTTTTATTATAGTATATTAATAATAATAAATTCGAGATCATTTCTTAATCACCCCAAAAGTGGGATTCTTACTTTGAGATTTTTGTGCGAAATACCTTATGTATACATATACATATACGTGCTATAACCTGCATTTAAACAAGAGAATCCCTAACAACAACAGCGAGTGTACCTCATGTTTGTAATTATCGTCACATACATACACGCATAACATGTAGTATTCAAGGTATTCCATTCGAGTAAGATGTCTCGTCGATCATCACGATTGACTTTTCGCGGTTCGGAACGATCCACAGGTTTCCCCATCGCACTCTCGCCTTTTCTTTCTCGCGTTTCTTTCACGTTCCGATCTATCGTGGCCCGCACACGGTGTACCCTGCAGCAAATCGTCTAGAATCTAGGCCCTAGATCAATCCTTCGACCTCCAGCAGGAGGCTCGATTCACTTATTACATACCACTATTACGATTACGATCACGATCGACACACCATCTAGGAAATCTAGAAATTCGAGGAAATACGCGAGCCACTCTCCTCGCTGCTACTTGTCGGTTCGAACAAAATTACAAGTGATGGTTGCGTGACCAGCATACGCGATAAACCAAGGACAAAAGGGAAAAGTAGAAGGAAAGAGCGGGAATATTATTCCAAATGACATCGGCGGTCACTCGTGATGAAATTTGGTGGCTATCATTGGACGAGGTAGTGAATCTGAAATATAAAATTCTAACTCCGAAAAATCACGTATACAAGAAGTATTAGCACGTATACTTATTTGCCAATAAAGCGTTTCTTATCAAGTTCTACATTTTACTTTCACAACATCAAATTTTTGTGGTCGTATGAGAGTAAATAATACGAAATTTAATATATTTGCACCAACTAATTGGTACGTGAGTGTTGTAATAAATACAGTAGTATGTTAATAGTTTTCGTAGACACTGTAATTGACCTGGTGACAGTGTTTTCGCCAAAAAATACCCAATTCCAAACCAAACATATACCGATATCTCTCTTCAAAAGAGACTGGCCATTTTTCCTTTCACCTATTGAGCATTCTTTACTTTAATGGTATATTTATTTCTCAGCCATATTTCTCATTCATGCTTACATCGTTTTACCGATTACCGAACATTGCGCCTAATAGCAGCGAAGATATATTACATACAAGGACATGTATCTTCCGAACGTCTAATTTCCCAAAGCTAGGATCTTATATTTCAGATCTGATATGTCACTCCGTGTTATCCACCAAATTTCATCTCGATCGGTCATCGGTGCTTTCCGGAAGTACAGCCAAAAGCGGAACAAAGGGCGATTTATCCGCGATCCGTAGATCCGTGGATGGCAAAGAGTAGAGAAATCTATCGGGAATTCTATGCAAATCTGGAATCGAGCGTGCGTTGTCGTTGGTCGAACGAGTTTCGCCGATTACCAGGACCTGGCCGAATCACGCATTGCAGCGGACGCGGCGATTTTACGTTCGTTTCTTTTCACGGGACAACGATCGCGAATTTGTCGAACGAAACGAGCTTCGATCCGCGTACAACGAAACTCGAGTTGACCCTCCACCTCTCCCCGTTTCAGCCTCTCGCGGAGTTTCCGTGTTAATCGTCGATCGTCGATTAAAATTTCGCCAGGGACGGACAATGTCCGTGCCGGTTAAACGAAACCGGTCGCGATTAATTTCGAAATTGGACGCTTCGTCGAGTGTGTTTTCACGCGGCTTGCAGCTGACAGGCCGGAACAACGATAGTTTTAATCCCGTTCAGCAGAGAGAGAGTGTTAAAGGGCGGCCTTCGGCTGGTCGTCCGCACGCCGATCGGAAAACGAAACGGATTTATGGAAATTGCAAAGTTCCCAGGTTATGTCAAAACCCGTCGAATCGAGTGTGCGCGAATTATGCGTTCTATTGGACCGAGAACCGCGATTAACGGATAAAACAGAACGTATTTTAATCAGTTCCCGCGGCCGCGCTTTACGTTTCGGCTGGAATATTTTTGAACGTTATAATTCGCATCTTGTTTCGTACGTTTCTAGTTTTCAATCAACTACAATCCCTGACAGAATGGTTTTGATCAAACGCAGTAATATTATATATTTATTGTGAAGTTGAGAAAAATATTGAGACTTTGACGTGAAAAATTAAATAAAATTATTGTATTAATATTAAGTATATATCTATCTTGTCCTCTTCCGTTTCTTAATACTAATAGCATGAATAAAAATGTGTTTTGTTAAGCGATCCTTACTTTCTCTTTTTTTATTAAAAACATATATCTGATAACATTTTATATTCCTAAAACGTAAACATTTTTAGTCAATCTCGTATTATTACGTTTGATCAATAATATTTTGCTATGGGATTGCATATTTGTATTTTATTTGTAACTTCATAGTACATTTATTTTTTATTTAAGCACTTTATCGGATAATAAGTTATTCACTCTTTTTACTGATTTACAAAACATTTTTGTTCCCTGCAGATTTTGATTACGTGTAATATAAATTTTCCAATTTTTTAAATATTTATAATTATTAATTACACTCTGCATATGACTTTTAATATTTCCATTTTTAAAAGCACTCAGTTTTCCAGGATTAATACTGTTTAATTCAATCTCACAAATAAGCTTCTTCAATTTTTTAAAACCTATATTTTCCATTTATACGTAAAGTTTCCGTTGCACTGCCGTAAAATAAATGTAATTGTGATTTTTAGTTATCTTTCTTGAATACCACGATATTTAATTTTATTATTGCAAAGACGTCGGGGGGATTCGTATTTGCATCGCTATTTGTTTAGACGATCTTTTTCTGATACGTTGTCCGTAATACCTATACGTAGAATGCACTACTTTGTCACAAATTGTTGTATAAATTACATGTTATATATTTTTTTATAAATTAATATTATACTTTCAATAGTTATTAACTGTTAACAGAATAATTTAATACTATAGTATTGCGACGTAATTAATAAAATAACGATCAATAAATACATATACCTACGTGCTGTATGATTAAAATGAGAAATCATTAACAATGGAAATGGAAAATTTGGAAATTTAAAATAAAAGATTAGAAATTAAAAATTAAAAATGAATCCATATATCGATATATCAATCTTTTTTTGTACGTTGTAAAATCCCATTCTTATTTTACATCCGATACATTTTGTAATAATAAATTCTTTCGGATATCTGTAAGAATTTATCAGAGTAAAAGCACCTAGCGCTACATTTTGTTGATTCTATAGTCATGAGTTTGAAATAAATAACACGACTGTTATCCTTGCAATCAGCGATAAGCACATTGCCAAGCTAAAAAATGTTATACTATATATCGTTTGTTTGGAATTTACCACTATTTATTATGTTAATCGAATTATTTATTCTTTCGATAATTAATTGTTACCGATACATAATAGGGAATAATTAGTGTATAAAGTATACTCCTACATTATTAAACGAAAAATTTATCAATAAGCAGTCCTTATGTTTATGTTACGCTCTTATAGTATACAATCAAAAAAACTTATACAAATGTACGATATTTATTTGTCACCATACTTCACGAAAAGTAAGTTATAAAATGTAAGTATTTATACTTTATTCTGAATATAATTAATATATAATTAATTTATAAATATCTCTTCAAGATTATATTAGAAATTGAAATCGAAATGAAATTTTTTGTAATATTACAATTTGCGTCTACTTTCAACTTTATAAATAACGAAATGTTTCTCTCGAAACAATCTCGTTATATGGAACGTTATAGTTACTATGTATACACATATATTCTCTTCCTTCTTTTTCAATGACTAAGGACATTTATTATGATAAAACTCCTTTTACCTTTGATTTGCAACGGGCCTTTATAAAAAGGAGCGCTCGAACCTTGTAATCGTCAAAGAAATCGTAGAGGGTATGATAAAACAGTACGCACATAAAAGCGTGCAAGTACTTACATTTAAAGGACTATTCTAGTATAGAAAAACCGAAAATTCGATTTCCTATTTTTTGTACATAATTTGGACTATATGTAGGTGTATGCGTAAACTACAAAGGAGAAATTCTTTCCATTTCTGAAAATTTAAAGCCTACAGCTGTTTCAAAACTTTTTTGACGTATCTTCTTAAAGTGACTGGCACCCACATTTGAACTTAACGTTTTCTTTCAGACAAATCGATAATAGATGATCTTGGTTGAATTATAACTCTGTTATATTTAAGATCCGTATGATAAATAAAAGAGCTACTACCTTTTTATGAAATTTAGTTGTTTGATCTTTATGCTTTTGGTTAGGACAAAATTGAAAATATTATCGGAATTAATAAAAAGAGGTAAATGTGCCAGAGTTTACTCAAAGAGAGTCGTTTAGATCAGAGTGCTCCTTTATCTCGAACAATTACATGTAATCACTGTTCGAGATCCGTGCATTGAAACAATTTCCAGGAAACGTATTATGAAATCGTCATTAAAAATCAACGTGGTATTAATCCTCCGTACCTTGGTATCCTTTCGAGGCAGGTGGATGGCGCGTCTAAACTATCTACTAGTTGGAAACGTGAAAAATTGAAGGGCCAGATCTTTTTTCGCGTACACCGTGTCATTTGTGCTCGACGAACAAATATCATCGGAGCGAGGTTAACGTGTTAGATGTGATGTTCACGCGTGAGCAATGAATTCCAAGCGATCAAATGTCGGCGGCGTCGATCTTAAAGATGTAAGAACGTGCGAGAAAAGGGACTATTTGGTAGCTGGGTAGAGAAGTTTCAAATCTAGTACGAAGAATGATGATTTTCGTGAGAATGGGAAGAAGTTTTGGAAGAAAGTGATTAATTCTTAAACTGGAATATCGTGGCATTTTGAGAGAAGCATGTTGGACATTTTTGGACAAATTTATACAAGTTTGATCTTTTTATAATCTCGTTACAAAAATTTTCTCGCTGGAAAAATTTAGATATGTTTGAGATAAACGTAAATCTAGAAAATTACATCGTCTAATAAAGTAAATGAAGATTTGATACAATATGCATGCATATTGTATTTTACAAATTCGATTAAAATGAAAGTAGGTTAATCGAAAAAATATGTAAATTCATAACGTTTATGGTACCAAAGAAATTGTTACATGATTGGTAAACGATTCA
The DNA here is from genome assembly GCA_014737475.1 of Bombus confusus. Classification (NCBI taxonomy): domain Eukaryota; kingdom Metazoa; phylum Arthropoda; class Insecta; order Hymenoptera; family Apidae; genus Bombus; species Bombus confusus. The sequence goes on from JACXIV010000093.1 coordinate 225,003, forward strand.
CACTTTGGAAAGTATCATATAATATTTTAAGATCTTTTAAATTAAAGAATGTATAAATTACGCATTACGTTAAATTGTCAAATTTAAAAAGTATTCCACCGTCTCCAAAATTTGTTCGAAATTAACTTTATGAAAACTTTCAAATTTGAATTTAACTCTCTTTATAAAGTGTAAAATATTCAAACGCTTCAATTACCTACATACCATCACGATGTTCCACTTTGAGAGTTAAATCACCCTGTTGAACCTCGATCAAAGCATGGAACGAGGAGTAATAATCGAGATTATTGATTAAATCACTTTAACTAATTAATAAGCATAGGGACAATATATGGTAAATGTAATTAGAGGTCATCAAAAGTTTGTGATACCTTCAATTATGTCGTAAGCGCTGTCTGCGTTCGAAGCCGTAATTTTTAGAACGAAATAAAAAGAACGAGTCAGGAGAAAACAGTCGGAAGATCTTTTTTCTTTTGTTTCCATCATGAACAATCGTCGATGATCACGGAGCCTAACAAAATATATTTTCTTTATAAATATATTTACTCTCTCATAATTAAATTTTATTCTACTATAATACTATTACTACTATATTTTAACTTATTTCAAGAGAAACAGCTCACCTAAAAATTTTTGTTTATCGTGGCAAAATAAACAATGGAAATTAATATAAGATTATTATTACATATATAAATATAATTATGTAGAAAAACTGTTTACACCTATGTACATTATTCGTACATTTATGTGATGTATATATATACATATAAGTTTCTTCATAACATATAGGACATTTTAATAAATTCGATAATAACAAATAGGATGGGAATATGGAACAGATAGTCGAAAAAATGATATTTGGATTTAGAACAGTATTTTATAAGAAATAAAATTTTGGCCTTTTATTTCTTTAAAATAATTTCTATATACGTATATTTTCAGATTTGTTTCAAATTTTATCAATACAATTACGATAATCGGGTTTCATTACAGCGGTACATTGCCTCCACCGCGTATGAGAACGACTCATCCATCAAGAAACTCTCTTCGAGGTCGTTTAATTCTGCCTTAGGAGATTTTTTCTCTAATCTTTAACTAGAATATTTTTCAAACCGTAACTTGTCCTACTTCGGTCATTTGGATAAAGTATCTCGTATATTGGATTTCAACGGACTATCCAAAATTAATCGGTAACAGTGAGCATAGCCGTGCAATACTTTGCAAAACATCCTAAATATTTTACGAGGAAATTTTCATGTATCTACGTCACGAGCAGGTAATCCCTTGGTGCAAGCTACGCTTTCACGTTCACGTGAACCAGATTTACGTATATTAATGTATAACCATCGTATATACAGCGTAGTTCCAGACGATGCTTCTGTCATCGCCAGATTCCTGTTTTCCTGAATAACATTGTCGCGAAGGTAGTGAATACTTAACAACCGCGCCTCTAGACAATAGGCTATTAAGAACGAAAACCGGCATAGTGAGTGGCAAGAGTGTATATATCTCAAGAGGTGGTTAATATCGGTGCACCGATGGCTCTATTTATTGTTCGTCATGATTTTACGCTGTTTATTCCTGTCTTTATTTCTACGTCTATCTTTTTTTTCTCTCGATTCTTCTTCATCATATATACTATACAAAATATTTTGTAACTGATGATATAATTAAAGGAAGTTCTACAAAAAAAAGTTGCAAATATATTATCAAGATTAAAAACTCGAAAGCTTTTCTAAAAAGCGAAACGTTATATGAATAAATTTTATTCTACATCTTCGACTTAATTTTTTACGTAAAATCATTTCATATTTGATTGTACGTCACTTACAAAATACCTTGTATGTATAAATTTACCATACAACTACCGCAACGAAATATATACAACAAGAGTAATTATTTCGCTCAGTAATCGATAAGCAAGTATAGCAAATGAAACATTAAAACCTGCAGCCCACCAATAAACAAGTGTTTAATAATCTTCCTACAGAACCTATATTTCAATTACCAGTTTCACACCCAGTAATAAAGATATCCCCATCTATCTTCTTGCAAGTATTTCAATTGTGTTTCACACCTCGCATACATATCGTGCTACTTCACCAATGACGTGATCACGGTGTTTCTGGATGACGCTACATCCGTGGTGCAATCCCTTTCTAATTGTAATGTAAGTATATACTGTCCGTAAAAGGTGGTGAACAACGCTGTGTATGGTTGATGGAATAATTGGCTATCATTAAGGATATTGATCGCATTAGACCATGTCTATTGTCGAGTTATACGCCCATTAAACGTATATCTCGATAAATTTGCCAGAAATGAACCACTCACAAGCCATATTGATCAACTGCAAAATTGGAAAGTAAAGAAAAGCGACAATGTTACAAGCATTAATTTGTAAAGTTTATCTCGAAATTAAGCAAATTGGCAAAGTTACAAAACACTTTTCTATTACAAAATTAACAAAGTTGCGATACACATTGGAATAAAAAACTGATAAAATCTACGAAACGCTCTTTTCTCATTGCTAAATCAATACAGTCGTAAAAATGTACCTCTCTTTTTCTTCTTCAAAACGAGAAGAAACAGAAAAAATACGCCTATTACCTTTCTGCAGCGAAATCAATAAATCATCGAGTAGCACTGCACCAAATGTTCCTCTCCACGGCAATCGAAACTGCGGTTCGCGTTCGATATGCGCACTTTTTGTCTCATTCCAAACGAGGATACGATTGCTCCGTGATCGACGACGTCGATGGAACGGAAGTTAACAACACACTAAGGGGGAGAACTAGATTGCGTTACATTTAGGGATTGTAATTGAAAGAAAAAGAAAAGGATAAAAAAGAAAGAACACAAGGGAACGATTTAATGTATGCGAAGTTTCGTTTATTATTTATTGATACCCCTCCACGCCACTCGCATATCATTGTTAAAGAGTAACGTAATCCTAACGACATTACAATAAAATAAATGTATAAAATTTATGTATCGAATACATGTATGTATATATATGTATATTACAAAGAACAAGAAAGAAAGATTAAAAAAAAGACATAGTGAAAAAGAAACACCTCTGAAATTCCTTTACCGAGTTCATTCTCTTTCATTTTCCTGGCTTTAAGAACTTATTATTAATTGTAAAAGGCAGTGCTGGATGGCAGTATTTGTTTCAAAATAATTATATAGTCGTAATAAATCTACGTGCAGCGTGTAGATTTACGAATACACAGTGTAGGCTTTAGATTGATACATTGTTCGTACGATGCTTTGAGATTCGTGATCTTTCCAGATTAACCCTTCAGTTCGCGAGATTAAACTGATTAAAAAAGAGAAGTGGAATATAATAACGATGGCATTAAAAATATATGAGTAGGATATTATGCGTCGTAATTAAAAAACAGAAGAATGGGAATTTTGTTGAAAATACTTGGGAAAGAATAACCGGTTTTAGTCGTTCGAAAACATCTTCTAGAACATTTTTTCAGTACAACAAATAAGATATTATAAATTTAATTAAATTCGGAGTTCTGTTGTCTGAGAAGTAGGTTAATAGTATAAGTTGGTACAGGACTAATTGCAAGTAGCTCGTGAAGAATGTTCCCTTAAAAAGATGCAATGGAAATTAAAGTAAGTTTGTCTTCTCTCTTTTTGAGTGTAGAATTTCTTAAATGTTCTTAGTTAAAAACAAAGTTGTTTAAAATGAGAATAAAAGTCTATTGAAAGGGACATTAAAAACTAAAGCTAATAGACGATTTTTCACGAAATTAATTCAAACTACGATGCTGAATATTAAATTTACAGAAACAAGTAGGAATTTATTAAGTAGATATTATAAGTATAATGTACTTTAATTTCATTGATAAATCAGGGAAGCCTCAGGGGAACTGATATTATGTGTCATGATACGAAGACGTTACATCCATGGTATAGAACAAAAATATTATCTTTAAGATAATACTAAGATAATACTAAGATATAAAGTACCTGGGTTCATTTAAATAAAATTCTACCATATCTCAGGAAAGGACAAAGAAAAAAAGTTAAAGAAAAAGAACAAGAGAATACTATTATCTAATCAATACCATTCAATCCTTTGATCTCCTTACATTTGATCCATTTCAAGCGCAAACGTTCATTTTTAAGTTCCTTCTACAATGCTATCTACCAGTGCGAAGGGTTAAAAGTCAAAGATCACCGTTCACTCAAGATTCGTTTGGTGAGGAAAAGAAATACTCATTGGACCATTGTCGATCCACTGAATGGAAGTGGCGGACCAGTCGTGCGCCTCGCGAAATCGACCGACTTTAAATTAGACTTAATTAAAGCGAGGAACGAACTAGTAGCCTTCTCTAACCTTTTCTGCCTTCCTGCTTCACTCCTTCGGTGAGAGGAACTCTTGACATAATTTATGTGCAAGCCGCAGACCGGCCTTTCTTTAACAGTTAAATTACTTTCGGTTATTGCGTGTTTCGTTGGCAAACAATCGATCTTCTTATACGCAACATTTACGCCGCGGTAATATTCTCGTTTCGACACGACCTCTGCCATAATGAGTCGTTGGTGAGGATACTACGTGGTCAGTCCTCGAAGAATGCCGCTGCTGTTGCTCGCGCAACTGCTGAAGCTGATACTGTCTCGCGTGTCGATCTGCGAACAAAATTATCTCGGTTAGTCTCAGTTGGTCTATAGCCTGGGTCGGTATTAGCTGAGTCAAGGTCGTTCCCCCACTCTACCATCATTTCCACGTTAAGATACAGTTACTCGTACTATTTCAACATAGTATCGCAATAAAACTTCGTTTATGTAAACTCCGTTTATAAGAATGAAATTTTAACAGTGCCTGATTAATTGAATTCTAACTGACCTACTACTATCCGGAACTAGCGTCGAGCGTCAATCCACTTGTACGAACGTTTAACAATAAGATGTAAACAGTAGAACAGTCGATACAAGCTTGCAATTTTATTATGTATTTCAAAGCAAATGTATCGTGAAATCTTTTTATATGAACACGAATTTTACTATTAACTGAACGAAAAGTCATAGATGGTGAGGAGAAACAGGCGGACTCCTATTATATGAACGACCTGGTTATATGATCCAAATTGTCTGCCGATAGCTTCGTATATACGGAGTTCTACTTTCCTTCTTATTTCTATATTTGTTGCTTTGTATAAGAGACGATAATAAAAATATTGTGTCGCTTAGTCTATAAAAATATGAACCACTTATTCTAGTTTGAAAATATAAACAATTTTTGCTTCACCATAATGTCTAATTGCAGAATAGATTTTTAACAAAAAGGGGCTTGTGTCAAGAAGTTGTTGTGATTAGGTAGCTGCATTCGTCACACAAAAATAGCGAGATGACGAATTTTAATACGTGAAATAGTTTTGTTGAAATCCTTTATAAATAACCTATCATACCTGACGTTTTCGTTTTGACAATTTGATGAAACGTCACCAACTCGTTTATTAAATTGGGTCTGTCATTTCAATGAGGTTGCTGCACTGAGTGTATTCACAAATTGAGCTCACTGGAAATGTCGAAAAATAAAGAACCATTCGAACAATTGATTTAATTGATTTTAACATCCGATGACCTTCCTGAACCTAACTCGACCTTGATCTGAATCGGCAGGATAACCTTAATCTTAACCAGATGGATGCAATATTTAAATTTGTTGAAAAGAAAGAGGTAAAAAGAATGAAGTATAAGGCAGGACAATAAATCTGACCAGTCAAGGACACTTCTCCACCGACGCTTTTAGGGCGGTGGTACGAGCTCTAGCGAAATTTACGTATGTAAATCGGTACTTCTGAATTTTCAGCGTATCTGACACATTGTACGTAATTTTCCTTTATAAGACAATATACCTTTTACGTTTTTTCTTTTAAAATAGACTAGAAGTGATAAGAAATTTCTTTGTTACTGTATTAAAATAAAATTTATTTCACTTTTATTTTATTCCATTTTTAATAAATTTTAATAAATCTCTTCATTATTATATTATATCGTACTTTCTAAATATCATGCACACGAAATTAAAATAGTACCCCAAAAACAAGGTAGAGAATAAAGCCGTGTTGGAAATTGCTGATCAGATTTTCAGCTGAGCACTTACGGGCAGATCATTAGCAAACCTATTGATCGACAAACGAGCAACGTGGTAAACTAAACTCATTGATAGTCATCGTAACGTAGAGCGATCTCAACGGTCAATTGCTACAGGAGGAAGTGGATATTGCATTGTCTCGTCAAGCTTCAGACGAAGTGTCTTGTATATACGTGTATATACAAGCAAGCGTTGCTTGTCGTGTGGTTGCGAATAAGTAGAACGGAATGTTTATCGTCGCGGGATCGAACTACTGGAATACTTTCTCAGATGACCCAATGCGTGTCATATGGTGATTATCGTGTCACAGTAAGACGCGAGATGTAATCGGTTTGGAACGCGGACGAGTGTCAATGTTGAAGATCTGCTTCGAATTCGTTACAGATTTCAAGGAATTCAATCAAGGAAATTAAGGATTATTCAGTTAAGGAACGATAAATTTAGTTTCGTAAGTTTTCAAAAAATTATTTGGATATTTGGAAGATAATACATAAGACTGCCATATCCTTGATTAAAATGTAACAGTTTTTACTCTTTCTAAGATATTGCACATCTGAAATATTCAGATTATGATATTCACGTTACTGATGAATAGTTATTCCGACAGATCGTTTTAAGTACTTCTAGAAGTGTAAATGAGATTCTAAGTTTCAGGAAAATTAATATTACTTCAAAGTTTGATAATCACTTTTATGTGTTTTACCCAACTAATTATCTCGAATTAAATTAAAGCTAATTTCTTCCTTTCTCGAGAGGTAGTTCATTTTTCGAAAGTTTATTATAGGGTTTACTACTAATTTATTATTTAAACTTAATTAATTGGATTCAATGTAATTTCAAACTTCAATATAATAAAATATGTATACTGATATTATTATTATTATTTAAGCGATTATATTTAATTATAATATATAAATTCTTAAAGCTTCGCAATTGCTTAATATTACCAGGGTATAGTTAACAGAAATTGACGAAAACATCAACAGGTTCTATAAAATATTTACTAAATATTCCACCCGCTATGCTCTTCAATAACGTGAAAACGGAAAACAGTTACTCTTAAATAAAATACAGTGAAAACGTACATAAATATTTTACTGTAAATACAACGATATTGTCTATATTTTTTAATAATATTTACGGTTGTTTAATTTTCCAGATTACGAAAACAGAAATATACTTAGGAAAACTTAATAAAAGGGAGTCAATTATCATTGTACCTAAAATTGATTGAGAATTTAATCGCTTTTACCTGAGTAAAGTTTACACATATAAATCTCGGTAGTTCGTATAAATCGTCGTCGTTAAATAATTACTGTCTTTGCAGCAATCCAACGGCGATTTGTTAGGATTTCTGTCATAAATGTAAAATGGCTCGTCATTTGTCAAAACATCGATTTCGTATTGGAACGACTCGTCGAAAACGAACATATAAACAAACGGAGAAAGAACGTTCCGTCGTTCGATGACTTGCTTTTTTTCTGATTGTAAATCATTAAACGTCGATCGATATCCGATTAACCACTAGCGTCCGTAATTCAAGCAGATACCTAAATCCTTCTTTTACTGATTTATCCTCGCTAGATATGGCCATCAATGTTTCGTTTCTCCGCTGTTTCTCTACCTTTCGTTCTTTCATGTTGTTTCTGTCGTGAAATACGAGTACGACTTATATTTATGAAGTTCGAGAAACAAAGTGAAATTTCAAAGAAACTTCCGCTTTTAATCTTTCAGAAAGATTTTTTTCAACAATTGAACAAACAAGTAAAACGAACTATTCGCTAAAAGATGAACGATAATTTTAACAATGTCCTTAAAAAGAAATTTTATTCATACTATTGCATTATTTATTTTATTATAATCGTCATTATGTATTCTCATTTCTCAAAGAAATATACAAAACGGTTTATATCAGTCAAAAAGCAAAGGGTGCTCCAAACTTTTGAGCGAATGTTGATGGAGTTTATATAACAGATTGTAATGTTTGTTAAAAAGTCGCAATTTGGATTCTTTTTAATGTTTGTATTTTGTTATTTTAGTGTATTTTAGTACTTTAGAAGATTTCCAGATGTAGTTAGTTAATTCTGTACTACTCGCTATAGATGCTAGAAACAGATAACAGTCTCGTTATCGAAGGTGAGATCAGTACCAGCTTATGAACGCGTAGGATATTAACTTCTTGTTACTGTTATTGCACTTAGAGGAATGTACCGCCATTGTAAATTAGTTTGTCCAGAGTGTTCCGTAAAATGTATAGGGAGATAAAGAGAAGAAAGGAAGTGAGGATATTTCTTGCAATTTTTGCTCAGTTTTTCCTTTGCTATTTTATATAAAAAATTATGTCAAATTATGTGCAATATTACTTGCAAGTTTAGATACATTATTTTTAGTACTATCATTAATATTAACTAATTTTACTGCTAGTAATTATATTTTTACATTTACTTGAAAATGCAAAAAGCAAAATAAATTAGATTATATGTTATTTCCACAGCGCTATACAATATTCATAAAAACAATAAAGTTTATTAATTAGTGAATTACAAGTAGCAAAAATTATTGAAGGTTTAGGAGAAATACATTTACGACAAGAATATAATATTTCTCCTATTTTGGAGACCAAGTCTCGGAATTACTCTTGAAATTTACATTTTTTTTCCGTTTCGGCACCCTCCAATTTTGTTACGTCTGGACGAAAGTGTAGCGACTGAATTCTTGAAAACCGTGAGAATAGCGTAACTCAACGAGGGAATGTACCATTATAAACAGGTTTCGAAAGTCGAGTCATATAATGCAAGAAAAAAAAAAAAAAAAAAATGGATGAAAATGCTTGATTTTGATGTTTTAATAAAAATTTAGAAAAACATACGCTATCATTTTTTCCACGGTTATATAAAAGTATTACACGAATTTAATAAAAATTTAGAAAAATATACGTTATCATTTTTTTACGGTTATATAAAAAATATTACACAAATATCAGATATCACGATGTAGATTAAAAAAAGAATTGTAGATTTACGCTATAAATAAAAGAATAGTTTTCAAACGAAAGTAAGACATTTTTGGCTGTAGCATAATCCTTTTTATGAAATTTAAAAAATTTATTGGAATGACGTTCTGTCATCGCGCTACAAATTTTACTTCATCGGCTCCATTCGTGTTAGAATTATTTACTGCACAGAATTTTAGATGGCCGATAAAATGTGGTGTACGCTCTCTCGCGAACATATGTTAGCGATTCGTTTCGCGGGTGCACTTGCAATTAACGGCATTATGCAACGTACAATGAAAATAATCGATCGTTTCACCTATTTTTCGGCTCAATTTGTACTCACGGAAATGAAATTGTCGGGTAACAGTTAAATACTATACATATACTTAATGAACATATAATTACTTTTGCTCTCAGTTCGTAAATTAATTACTTTGGATTTTCCGTTGTTCGGTAACTTGCTAATGGCGTATATTTCTAGTTTTCTCATTTTATCCCATTCAGAACTGACTTTTTTTAGACTCTTAGAAAAATTTATTTTTACCAATTATTCAATTATTGTTATTTAATTACTATGCAATTATTTTTATCAATTCCACAAAAATTATATTTTTCTCGTGCGATCTTCAAATGGACTTGTTCAAAATACTCTCTTTGTTATCATTCCTGTTCTTGTCGTAGTCAATGAAAAACGTACGATTTTCGGTTTGAAAATCAAAACTACAATATCGCTAGATCATCGCTGTAAGACGACTACGATGACAATGCCGATGTGATGCGATGGCAAGAAGTCGCGTGACCGTATCGTTAATGGTACTATGGTAAGCTCTTCTGAAACGAAATTGCGTACTGCATCCGGACACAGGAATATAAATCAGCTGTCCCACGACTTCCGTAAACGCGCGCGCGCGCGCGCGAATATTAATCAAGTCATCTGACTCTCGAAGCACGCGTTCTTAATCGTCATCGGCCTGGTTACTGCCGTATCTTCTGAGTTATTGTTTCGTATGAACTTAACTCTGAATATTACATGCTGCTATATAGAACATGTTTCCGCCCAACCGTGATTTTTAACGGTACATCAATTTTTAAATTTACGATCGTTGAAATTCCTCGACCTCGTTTTAGGCGAAATATACTTAATGTTTTATGAGAAATCATGTACATATGTTTGTTAGCCCTGCTTCGGTTCCAGACTTCGCGTGTCTCATTCTTCGTTTTGATTTAACAAACAAAGAGGGTTTCAACATTGTAAAAAAGATTGTAGCATAAGACTGAAACGAACATTTACGCATATCAATAATGATTCATATTTTTACATGTATGCTACATACGTACACGTAACGTACTGCGTAATACGTTACAGATGTAATGTGTAATATGTAACAAATATGTTATATAATATATTACAAATGTTAATGTGTTAGAGGACAAAGAACAAGTTTTACAGTTTCAAGAAAATAACTACAAAACCACCGATAAAGAAGAATTACAAAAACTAAAGTAAAGTATGTATTCACAGATAAAAGATTCAGCTGTGAAGCCTAAAAATTTTTATTTTTTATCGCTTGAAAGTAAAAAGCTCATCGTCGATTATCTTCACTTTCTCTGTTTACGACGGAGAATCGAATATTTCCTTGGCAAGAAGAAATTCGCTTCCGGCCACGAACCCCTTGGGAGCCACGGAAAGAAAATCGCAGGGGCAGCCTGAACGTTAAGTGCCGTGTCGTAAAGCTTAAACGAGATTGCAGACGATATTGAGATACGAAGAGTCGCGAGCTGATCGTCTTCCGCAAGTGGGTGTCACCGTGGAAAGTTGGCTCACGTGCACGCGCAAGCACACACAATCGTGACCAGCTTCTTCGGCAGTTTATGTCTCGACCTCCAAGTCTTCCTCGACATCGTTCTCTTTCTTTGCTATGCATTATTAATAGGCTCGTCGTTGACACGGTGACTGTCAACGACACATAAATCACTAAAACAGTTAGAATCGTTTAACGAGACTCGTATAGTTAATTCGCAAAGAATGGAATTCGTACACGAATATCGAACGGATGAATTCTCAGCAAGAGAATTTTTGGTTATGCGTGTAAATATGTATGTATGCGAGAAGAAGTATACGAGCAAATTGAGTTGGAAACGAATAATGGGATTTGAGATTATTATCAAGCTGCACATTTATGATATTTTATACCTTAACGGTATGTTTTAATCCTCACAGTGTGATATAAAACATAGCTATTATCAACAGTAATAAACTCCCTTACTTGGTACCAACAAGTTTGGTTATTAACAAAATTAAATTTTATACATTACAGGTTATCTGATTATGCTATCTCACGCAAGCTTGTAAATTCCGTAAGACAAGTTTATAATCTACAACGTGTAATTTGTCAGTTTGCTAATATTATTAGTTAGTAAATTATTGCGCAAGAAGATCCTGGCGAATAACCTAATAATTTTCGCAAACGAACGAAGAGTAATGAGAATTTTCAATAAAATATTATTGATCGAAATCTATTTAATATCTTATTTAATATTTCATGAAATAAAAAGCTTCGTTTGTATGAATATGAATGGAATATGTCTGTATATAGATATACAATCTACAAAAGAATATAGGTAAAAAAGAATTATTTTACTAAAATTCGATTTTATTCGTATTTAGAGATAGTAATATGTATTAAATCGAACTCTTCTAGCGTCGTTTGCTGGTAACATAACTTTTGTATAATGTCCGATAGGTTTGGTTCCAAATTTTTTTAGCTGGATTTAAATGTTTTTTAGAACGCAGCCATTGATACTAGTATGTGAATCCTGTATAACAGGTTTTCAAAAAGCTGGTGTTCATGAATATCGGAGGGAAAATATAAAGTACTATGTATGTAGATCCTACTGCAATTGAAAAATGATTGGTTGCCTGTGATAAACTAAATGCATCTATGTGTTGCAGAATACATTTGTCTGTTCTTTTTTCTTTTGAAAAGCACAATGTTGTAAAAGTACTTCGCTGACTATTTTTCGAGTCGCTAGATTTTTATATCCCATGTACAAAATTAATTTATGCTGTTTACTATAAAATTGAACAAAATGTTTCTGCTCTTAATATATTTAGAAACTTAATTTTTTTAACCTTGTTTATAAAAATATCATTTCTATCAATCTTTTATTCAGTACGATTATATTAATGTTATGCAATTATAGTATTATGTATTAATAAATTATATTTATATACTGTAATACGTAAATCCATTAAAACAAATATTACTTGAAATATATTACGAAAATGACGAAAGATACTTCATTTTACAGCAAACAAATTTTTTTACCAAGAATACACACGTACCCAAACCCATATTTATGTTGATATAAGAAATAGAAATTCTTCGTCTTAGAATTCGTACATGTAAATATATATATGTATATATTCTTTATATTATCTATTAATATTTCATGAACAACCACGAACTTACCATGCGACGAGATTATTATCGTAAATAACAGCCTAACTATCTGAATGACTTAATTAAAATGGTAACAGGTGCAAGAACCTTTCTACCATCCTATTCCTACATTTTAGTTTCACTTCACTTTCTCAAGCAGACATCTAAATTGTATGTTTACGATGTTATGAAGAAGAATATTCAAAAAACAAATTAACTAAACTTGCTCGCTAAAAGATATCAAATCTACTAAATCCAAATATGTAACTAAACCATTCTTAGAGACTTACTTTTAGTCAAAAAAACGAATTGAATGAACACATAGACAATAAAATCACCAAAATCAATGAAAACTGCATTAAATTATATCAAACTATATTATACCAAATTATATTACATCTCCAAAGATTATAGAATCAGCCTCCTGTCAAATATAAAATCATCTTCCTCAGAAAAAGTTCTCAAGCCGAATATACAATAATTCCAATAATATTAACAAAATATATAATAATATACACGGAGTGAAACAGAGAAAGGAACCATCATAAAGCCTTCTTTTTAAATCCAGACAAATTATTTTGCATCAATTCAGACTTCTTCTCTGCCATGTTTAACAGATCCTGTACTTGCTGGACCTCGACAGACGACAAGGTCGACTCTAGATCCGGTAAAATGGCATCGGTAAGGCTCAAAGAGGCCAATTCGCCTATATCGGCGTTGTCGCGATCGGATAGCACTCGTTTCAATTTTTTGATATACTTCTTCAATCCGACCTGCATCGCTATGCCGGCCTTGGAGTCACGACGAGGCAGTTTTAAGCCATCGGGACCACTTTCTTTCAATTCCGGCCGATTCACCTCGGTTCTTTCCGGCTTTTCACCCCTCGAAGGCTTCCTCTCGCCCGTCGGGGACTTGCTCGACCTGATTTGCATCGATCGAGCGCCAATCACATTATCATGCAAACCGGTGTTCAGCCTCGAGCCCGTCGTTCTTTGTTGCGAGCTCTTCGACATGGAGGACAGCTTACCGGCATTCAAAAGGTTGCTTTTAGCAGTGTTCGTTGATCCGAAATTTCTGATCGCGCTGAAAGCTTTTCTTCTATTAACGTCGCTTGTCTTCTCCTCGTTCTTACTTCGAAACGAATCGATCGTGTTTTTCCTCCCGCACGCATTCAATTTCGCCGAACTCGGATCCACATTCGTTTGCTGATTCTCTTGATGTTTTTTAACGTCCCTTTTAAACGTTCGAATATTCTCGTTTTCTTTGTTCAATGCTTCCTTTCGTTTCTCGTTATTTTTAAGCTTGCCTAAATCCCTGATGTTTCCACTGAGCAGTTGCTGGAGGAACGTGTCGGTAGAAAGTTCCAATTTCGGTGGTTGTTTCGGCGATACAGGGCCGACGGTATACGAGCCTTGTTTCCTGTCGCTCAAAACTTTCCCAAGTTTCTCCGACTGGCCGTGTTTCGCCGACGACTTCCCGGAACACTCTTTAATGCTCTCGTCGTTCGTCGTCTTCTTCGACCTAGTCTGCGCTAACCTTGGCTCTCCGAGAGGTTGCCGCGTGATCTCCACCAAGGAGTCGATCGTTTCGATCACCTGACCTCTTAGCGAGCTTCGCTCGGACAAATTCTTCGCCGGCGAACGCTGTGTATCAGCGGCGTTCATTGCTGGACAATTTTGATTCGAAGCGTGGCCTAAAGAATCGTTTCTCCTACAAGACAGGTCAATCGTGGAACTTTCTGCCCTTGGTAATTCTTCGGTTTCGCTTTTGATTACTTCCAACTTGCCGATTTGGTTACTCAACTTAGCGTCGTCGAGCTTTGATCCGTCCTTGTCAGATCTATCAAAATTCGTATTCAACGAAGGTAAATCCGTGGACATTTGATCGACGTAGTGTAAATTCTGACGATCAGACTGTTTGCTGGTTTGCTGTTTACTCAGGAAGCTGCACTTCTTTGTCATCGAGCTTCTCCACGATGCTTCGAACATCTTCGATGACGCTTTGCCAGAGTTTCCGTACTTTTGGTTAAAGGATATCCGCGGGTTTCCTGTCAACCAAGGCAGAACTCGAGGTTTCTCCGAAGTACACCGCCCGGAGGCAACGGAAGAGTCGCGAGATTGTCCGGAATGGTCGTCGCGAGCCTTGCTGGACTCGCTGCGGATGCTTTCCGTGTCGATGGAGCTGATCGTCATATAGTTCATCGATTCCCTTTCGACTCCATCAATGGATGACAGAGCTTCTCGTTTGTCTTCGCATTTCTGCGAGCCTGAGAGCGTGTCTCGTTTCGAGCTGACCGAATCCGTGCTCGAATTGTTCTTTGAGAATTTCGTCGCGTTCTTCTTGCCCGAAGATCGTTGTAGCATGGATTTTCTCGACGTCGTTGAATCGGCACCCGCGCTCGATGGTCTTGGTTTAAAAGATCTTAAGTTTCTTTTCGTTATCGAGTCTACAATTCATGTGAAGAAACAGCAGTTACTTAAAATATTTTTTTAAATTTTCATTTACATTTTTATATGAGTGATTATTTTCCTTTTTGACACATTTAGCCTTTTTCTATGAGTTTTTAAAGAATTTATTAGAATCGTTACTAGAGGTTGATGTTGTGCATTATTGTAGAAAATAGTACACCTGAATTTAGATGAAATATGACGAAAATTGCAAGAGTTTAATTATTGGAAAAGCTTTTCTTACTACCGTTACAAAATATTTAAGACCTTCGATACCAACAAACTGTTTAATCGATACAATCAATTTGTAGAATTAAACGAGTTCCCCCGAATATAGAGCAAGAAACGGTAACAAAAAGAAACGAAAAACGGTTCATTTCACAGAAAAACTAAACTGTAATTAACGACAAGTTCTCCGACTATTTTATTTCAATAAAAGAGTGAATGGAACGTCAGTAAACACTCCAGCATCCTTTTTCATCCGTTTTATCACTTTTCATATTCTCATGAAAACCACCCCAGTAACGATACACAACGTAGTCCCTTGTACAACATACCTTGTCTCCTCTGCATCGAACCCGTAACAGTATCATCGTAAAAGGAAATCGTGGGCGATTTTTCACCTTGACCAGCAGCATTAACCACATCCACATGCTTCGTTTCCGTTTCCCTCTCAACAGTTTCCGGCTTCTGCGTGCCTTTTATCAAAAAGTGATCCAACGGATGGAGATACTCTGTTTCCTTTTTACTCATCCCCTTCGTGGCATCGTAATATTCCTCGATAAAGTTAAACAAACTATGATGGTACCGATCGTTCAATCTGATAGCAACCGTCGAATCGTTATTATTTAAATGAATAGAATTGAAGACGACGTCTCCAGGAGGCTGATAATCCTCGTACTGTTTCCTCAAAGCAGCCTCTACCAGTTGGAATCGATATGCGTCGTAATCAAACGCAGATATGTCGACGATTGGTAATTCAGAATTTGTGGCGACGAACGAGGAAGATTCTTTCAGGACCATGTCGTTCTGTTTCATCGTTGATTCCGTTTTTCCTCGTGCTTCCTGGATGCTTGCCCGAGTTTTAGCGTTCCAATATTCCGTCCTCACGTTGTCACCACTCGCCTGCAAAATGGGCGTCGAGATCGTCTTCCGAGCCGATTCCAAATGGAAATCCGCGCTGGAGCTCGAGGCTGAGTCGAACGTCGAGACTGGATAATGCGTCGTCACCACGCGATCTCGACTTTGTTCCACTTTGTGCGCGTTACATTGCCGAGTTTGCCAGGTCTTCGTGCTGAGTTTCATCGAGCTATCCTGCTGCCACACGATGTAGGCATTGGATATTCCGACGGTGAGCGCAAACGAAGGTACGACGAAGCCGGGGTGCAAGAAACGAAAGCAGAGAATTTTTGATTGGATTACGTGTTGGGTCGCGTGTTGTGGTGTATACTGGTACGAGGAATTGCTATGGTATATCGTTTCACAGACAAGGTTAAGGGGAAATGTGTTTGGGGATGATTCGTTTAGGGATTGTTTGGGAAGTATTCGGAGATGCCTTCGTTCCTACGGTGGGTTCCTTGGAAATCTTTCGTCTTTGATGTAATTAGGGGTTGTATGCTGCATAAGTTGGCAAAACGTTGTTCTTTGTTTAATTTTGTCCCATTTCATACGTAAATCGTTTATTTTTTGAGTACCACGTTCTAATCGTTACGTAGCAAAAGAGTATAAAAGAATGAATTTGGAAAAATGCGTCCATACTATCTTTTTGATGGCCCTCGAATTTTTCATTTACAAAGAAAAATACGGAGATATTTCTTAAACGTATGATCACATTTTAAAACTACAAGTCCAATTTCTCACGTCATTATTTAACTTTGTCAATCGTATAAGATACATAACCACCAACTGTATACTACTCTCTACATTTTAAATTATTCTCTTACTTTTCTTTATAATTGAATCTCACCCTCACAATTAAATTACTTTGTCAAATGCTCTCACGCAAAGTACGTTCAATGGAAAATGGAAACAATATCAAATTCCAAGGAAACACCGAACGTACGGAGGTACTGGATTGAATTCTGGCAAGCCTAACCAAAGTGCACGTACTAGAGAATGTTGAACGCGAAGGATGAGCGGTACGGCCAAGAGCACGGTCAGCGTCAAAGCGAAAATAGTCTCGACAACGAACGGTGGTATCGATTGCAAGGTTAGAACAAGCTTTCCGGGCGCCACGACGTTCAACATAACGGTGCCTTTCTTCGGTGCCTGCTCGATTTCCGGCAGCTGTGCTTCCTCGAGTCTCGTGCCTCATGTTAGAATCTCGATCAGATGGAAGCTCGACCGATCGATGTCGTTCGCAGCCCGCACACTGTCCTCGAAAACGCTTTCCATAATTGAACGATCGCCGATGCCCCGGATTCCGCTCGTCGCTTTTTTTCTTCGTTTGTCTTTCACCGCTAGAATATCCGAGTGATTGTGAGGGCGCTCCGTGATCAACGAAATTTTAAGTAACTTTTCGTCGCTTAGCGGGAAGCAAAATTGGCCGCAATTCGATAAAGATAATGGATAAAGATTCGGATAAAAGATAATGGATAAAAATAAGAAATAAAAGTTTATTTGGTGAATAAACATGCAGTCGAATAGGATCTCATCCGAATAAGAAACTTATTCGTATATGGGGCAATGGAATCCATGGAAATTAGAAGAGCCAGTTTCTAGAAATTGATATTTTAATGCAAGAATTTCTTTTCTAGTCTAACCGGACTTTAAAACGCTTTATTCTACATATAAATCCAGGAATAATCTGTGGAATTTTTCCATGAAATATATTTTAAATGGAAATTTTATTCTCTCATGGAAATGACGAACATGTATACTTAAATAATTTAACAATAATATTTTCAATGTATGTAAACGATACTCCATGCAAATTTCTCAAATAAACTTTAAAGATATTCCTATTTTCTGAATTTTGTAAGATATTCCACTGGTTCGTTTTAAATCATCCAAATATATATAATCTGCTATAAAATTATATTTATATAATATTAATTTCTAGATATTAAATTCTTCAATGTAAGATCACTTGATCCTTACATATTCCAGGAAGTGAAAATTTTATTTCTGCGAGGGAATATATCGGTGAGAACGTGTTGCTCGAAAAATAGGGTGATACGAGGAAGCAGATTCTGCTCGTCTCGATGGTTTGATTCGATATCGACCGGGTCGACTGCTGTTTCTTTTTCTTCGAATTTTAATATTGGCTACGTTTGTCGTCTCACGTCTTTTCGTGTTTACTGTCGCGGCGATATTCATGTTGCGGGACCTCGGGGAAACCAGAGGCCCTTGAAATAATACTTTCGCGGAGGAAGGATATTTTCAAACGACAGATTGGAAAATACTTCCAGACCCTTTATTTCAGTCGTACAAGCTACTGCGATAGTTTTACATGGTATCGCTTTTAATCTCTTCGAAGACGAACTTTTTAAAGTCGTGAGAAGATCATTTCATACTTTGTTTAATATCATTTTAAGTATTTTAAATCTTGAATACGCTGCAGCCTTTTAATGTTCTCTTTTCTTTTAATGAAATATGGTACATATAAATATCGCTACAAAAAGTACAGTATAAAGTATACGTTTTTGTTCAATTTGTACAAATATTAAAATAGCGTGTTACGTCTTTCTTTGTTTTCCATACGATAGCGTGTACAAAATAAAAGCGAGCATATCAAATTAGTTAATTAATTTATGGTCTTTCGATATATGTAAGTCGATAGTTCTTTTTAAGGAGAATACCGAGACAGATCGATTAGTCTATTAAAGATTACATAACTTTGTTCAAGAAAACGTATGTTACCTTTTACATCATCTCTATACTACCTATTAGGTTGTCCGAAAAGTTTTTTTTCTTTTACAGACACGTCTTTTACAACAATGCATCTTTATACAAACATGAAACCTAATCTGTCGAACGTTGTGATCTTTATCTTGATAGAACAAAATGGATCATACGTAACTCGACAAAATAATATAAAACGACTAATGTTGTACATCCATTATTTCCTTATAAAACAAAAGAAACTGTGGCAACACACCGCCATAAATAAATAGAAGGAATAACGATTGCTGGAGATCGGACTAGTGTTTTTTTCTTTTACTCTTGTGTGTGTGTGTGAGTCACGAAAATTACGTGACAGCGCCGTCGATTTAAATCCAGGGAGAACGTCATATGCTTCTATTATTCCAAGTATGGCCGGCGGTCAAGAATGTGCCTACAACCCTGCGAGTGGAACGCGGGAAACGAGAGCAGCCGTCCGTAGACGCGGCGTGCGACGACGGCTCCGGATCCCGCCGCACCTCCGTAGTAGACAGGACTTCGAGGATCTCCTTTCTCGTGGACACGGGCGCCGACCTATGCGTGTACCCGCGCAGTAAATTGCGCGGACCCGCGAGAAAAGACGCGTACAAACTATTCGCGGCCAACGGCACGCGAACCACCACGTACGGCACCGTCCCGGTGTCCCTCAACTTGTCCCTTCGTCGAGTTTTCAAATGGTGTTTTGTGGTAGCGGACGTCGCCACGCCTATTATCGTCGTGGACTTCCTGAGTCACTATGGGTTACTGGTCGACCCCTGAAATAGACTCCTAATCGACGAGGCCACCAACCTGTCAACAGTGGGATACCGGGCCAACACCGACGAGGTAGCGATGAAGACCATCGTCGGCGAGTCGACGTACCACAAATTCCTCGCCGAATTTCCAGACCTTACGAGACCGCCCGTATTCCGGAGAGAGACGATCCGACACGGCGTGGAACACCACATAGAGACCACGCCGGGCCCTCCAGTCCACAGCAAACCGAGACGCCTCGCCCCCGACCTCAAGCGGGTGAAGGCCGAGTTCAAGATGATGATGGAGCAAGGGGTAATCAGACCATCAAAGAGTCTATGGGCATCATCCCTGCACGTCGTCCCGAAAAAGGATGGAGGACTGCGACCATGCGGCGATTATCGGGCGCTGAACGCCCGCACCATACCGGATAGGTACTCCCCGCCGCATATAGAGGACTTCGCACAGCGTCTGCACGGTAAGTGCATATTTTCAAAAATAGACCTCGTCAGGGCATACCATCAAATCCCGATCGCGCCACAGGACGTCAAGAAAACCGCGATAGTGACACCGTTTGGACTTTTTGAGGCCGTGAACACGATGTTCGGCTTGTTCAACGCAGCGCAAACCTGCCAAAGATTCGTCGATGAAATCACGCGCGGATTAGATTTCGTGTACGCGTACATCGACGATTTCCTAATCGCATCAAAAGACGAGCAGCAACACCGTGAACACTTGCGTATGCTGTTCGAACGCTTGAACGAGTACGGTGTAGTAATAAACCCCGCGAAATGCGAGTTCGGCGCGCAAGAAATTACGTTCCTAGAGTATTCGCTAAACGCAGACGGTATAAAACCGCTAGCCGAGCGCGTCGACGCGATTATGAATGTACCACGACCCGCGACCATTAAACAATTACGGAAGTACTTTGGTATGATAAACTTCTACTGACGTTTCATACCGGGGGCCATAAACATATTCCATCCGCTTAACGGACAATTGAAAGGCGCGAAGAAAAGGGACGCGCCCATCGTATGGTGGGAGCAAACAGAAAACGCTTTCCGGGAATCAAAACGCGTCCTTGCTGACGCCACGATGCTGGCACACCCGATACCGGGTGCACCGATTAACATCGCGGTAGACGCGTCCGACCACGCGGTAGGCAACCTGCAACAACTCGTGGACAACGCGTGGCAACCGTTAGGGTTCGTCACTAAGAACCTAAACCGGGCGCAACAGAAATATAGCGCATACGACCGCGAACTACTCGCAATGTACACCGCGGTTAAGAAATTCCGACACGTTGTGGAGGGGGGAAACTTCATAATCTACACCGACCACAAACCCCTCACATACGCGTTCCAACAAAATCCCGAAAAAAGTTCACCGCGCCAATTCAGACACCTCGACTATATCGGGCAGTTTACGACCGATATACGCTACATCAAATGGGACGATAATAATGTTGCCGACGCTTTATCACGGGTAGAAGCGATAGGAAAGTCCGTGGACCATCAAATTCTTGCGGCCGCGCAAGAGAACGACGCAGAGCTACGCGAAATCGTAAACTCTAATAACTGCGCGTTACGAATAAAGAAAATACGGTTCCCAGATCAGGATGTGGAAATATACTGCGACGTATCAGGTGAAACGGTACGGCCGTACCTACCACAACCCTTGCGGCGCAGTGTGTTTAATTTGCTCCACGGACTCTCCCATCCTGGAGTACGCGCGACACAGAACCTGGTGACGACACGCTTTGTATGGCCATCGGTTAACAAGGATTGTCGCGATTGGACACGCCAGTGCATTCCGTGCCAACGATGCAAAGTCACCAGGCACGTATCCGCACCCGTCGGGACGTACGAAAAACTAGCAGGTCGTTTCGAACATCTACACGTAGACATTATTGTGATGCAGTATTCACAAGACTTCAGATACTGTCTAACGTGTATTAACCGCTTCTCGCGATGGCCCGAAGCCGTTCCGATAGCCGACATGAAAGCGTCAACCGTGGCATCAGCCCTCCTTTCGTCGTGGATATCGCGTTCCGGCGTACCTCTCAGAATAACGTCCGATAGAAGACGCCAGTTCGAATCTAAATTATTCGAAGAAATATGCCGGTTGCTTGGTACCAAACATTTTTAGGTACAACAGCCTATCATCCCGCGGCCAACGGGATGGTAGAGCGATTACACCGACAACTGAAGGCGGCGATCAAATGTCACAACACGAGCAACTGGGTAGAAATCTTGCCAATTGTCTTACTGGGTATACGGACCGCTATTAAGGAGGACCTGAATGCATCGGCTGCCGAAATGGTTTACGGCAGCAGCATATGATTGCCGGCAGAGTTCTTCGTACCCGCGACCCAGCAAGCGAGTGCAGAATACGCTGATCGACTAAGACAACAGATGGAGAAAGTGAAACCACAACCCATCTCACGCCACGGTACGAAAAAGACTTTTGTTTTTCGCGAACACGCATCGACACCCTATATATTTGTGCGCAACAATACGGTCCGAGGCCCCTTACAGTCACCGTACGACGGACCATACAAAGTGATACAGCGAAACCAAAAATACTACACGATAACCATAAACAATAAAAATACGACAGTGTCCATCGATCGAATTAAACCAGCTTTCGTTATGTCCGATAACATAGAACAACAACAGGAACGCGAAGACAGCGCAGAAAATTGCGACATATACATCCAGCCCGAAGCCCAGAGTAACCGAGACGAGAGGCGCGCTGCTCGGCGCGAAAAGGATAAAGAATTAGGTTATACCACGCGAGCAGGCAGGAGAGTTCGCCTTCCTGATCGATTCCGCGCAGGATAGAATTAGATTAGGACATAGGCTAAGTAGGCTAAGTAGGCTAAGCTCGTAGTATTAAGTAGTCTTAAGATACAGGATTAGCCTAGTATGTAGAACTACCTGCGTGGAACAAAACACAGACCCCGAGAACCAACGAAAATTGTAAACTAAAAAAAAAAAAAAAAAGGAAAGAAAAGAAAAAAAAAAGAAACGTTAACACTGGTAAAGGGCCCAAGGTATAGCACATGTGCGGGTCACATGGCTACGAAACAATGTCCGCGAAACAGGGCATAAGAAACAATGCCCAAGGACCGGACACCGTAATTTAGAAAAACCCTCGGACCTTCTAAAAAAAACACGCGAGCTCGAATAATTTACAACCCTAAGAACTACGGGGTTTTTCCATCCCTACTCCGGGAGAAAACTCTCCCTATAAGTAGGAAAACAATGGGAAGCCCGCGGTCAGTAGGAGATATCACCGAGAGTCCCGTACGCGGTCACTGCGTCTCGCGAAAGAAAAACTATCTGTACAACACAAGGGCCAAAGCGCGCCAGTGGACAAGCAATAAAGAATTTGTGAAAACCACACGTGAGTTATCGCTCAACACCCTTCACGTCTCTAACACTTCAAAACTTTTCGGACGACCTAATACAAAATCCTATATAAATTACACTAGGTTATGTTCCCCTTGAAACTAATTAATTCCTGTCTGAAATCATTTTTATACTGCAACCACTTTAGCAGAAATTTTGCATTTACAGATTAAATTTAGACATCTTATATAATAAATAGAAAAACGCTCTTTTTAATATTAAAAAGCAATTGAAAATTTATCCCATTTAAATCAAGTCTAAACAACGAAATAGCAAATATCTAGAGTGTAAAATAATTCGATAAACATCGAATGTTAATTAACGTCCGGCATAATGAAACTGCAATAAAATAAGCAGAGAAGAATAATGAAATAATCGAATACTATGGAAGCAATACAAGGTAATAGGGACACGTTCCCTTTACTAGTTGTCTGTTATTGTTCAACGATTAAATGCTCAATTGTAGTACGATAAGCGGTCTAAATGCTCCTTGGTAATTTACCATTCGCTTCCGTAGATCACCAAGGCAACCTCCGATCGAAAATTATAGACACTCGTTGACCGAACAATTTAAATTATTACCATTACGCGATGTGTTTGAATGAAAATGCGCCGCCATCCACCACGGTCCGAGATTAATTATTGAAATTCGCGCATGACAAAATTCGATGAACAAAACGCAATTTATACAAAACCGGTATAATGTTTTGCGTAAATGGCCGGCCATAACTGATTTAATGGCAACCAGCTTGAATTACTCCATTTACAATATAATCGTTTTAAGTTTGAACAAGCGCGGGTGCAGAAACCGTGATCGAAGTACTATCGATGTTTTCATAAATTTTCTCCGGCCACATGGAAAATCCGTTTAATCCGTCATGATCGTTTCGTAAGCATAGATGATCGTTTCGTAAGCAGAGATGATCGTTTCGTAAGCACAGGTGATCGTGGCACGATTGCATATTCCTTTTTCGTTTGGAATATTCATAAATTTTCTTATTATACGTGGGTGTACGCTCTTTGTATGCAGAACGTGTCATATACGTCGCACGATTTCGTGTTACGTTCCAAACTTAACTAGCGATGAGAAATATTTACGAGATTGAAAAGGAATCAGTGAACACGAATTTTCAACGTTTTCTGATCTTCAGATAAGACGCTGTATGCTTTCTATTAAAAGAAAGCGATGTTTCATTAATACTATTGATTTTTGTCATTAGTGTCGTCATTCTCGTCGTTACTAAACTGCAATTATCTTTTATAAGGTAATCAAAAGTAACGAAAGGAGTTCCCATTATGAATTAACGAACACACACATTTTCTTGTTAGTAAAATTCGTATAAATGACGTGCAGATTCGCTTGATTTCAACGAGACTCTGTTATATCGAAGTATAACACGTAATCTACAACTGGCGACCAACGACTCCCAATAGAGTGATTTACCTAACTCAACCACTTTAAATTACTTGTAAACTGTGTGTTGTATGAAAAAATGTTTCAAATAAAAACTGTATGATATCAAGGGAAGCGTAAAGTATGGTAATTAGATTTTTACTACTTTGCATATGTAAGGGTTACTCTGAATTTTTCAAATGGAATATGCAACGTTTCACGCTGCGATTCAAAAGAATAATGAACGCTGACAATGAGTAAACATATTTTATAACAAGGATTCAAAGTATAGCAAAGATTCAAGAACTAGTAGTTACTGAAATATATCGTGAATCATTTACTAATTATATTATATTAATTATGTCGAAAATACATTATATTACAGATTTACATTCAGAAAAACGATCTTTAATTATATAAAAATTATTTGAACCCTTTAAGCTTCTGTTCAAAAAATTATTTGAACTACACCAATTCAGTATTTCATTAATTATATAAAATTCTCACAATATCTCTCGAATTTGTTCCACGTTCATACAAATAGCCTTGTCGATACGAATATTTATACGAATATTTTTAAATACGATACGAATATTTTCAATTATAAAACTGCAATACCGAACCGGTCAAATTATAAGTCCCATTGTGTCAGCTCGATCGATAGTATCCGTCTTTCTGAATCCTCGGAAAAGCGAAACGATTCGGCCATAATACGATAAAGTAGTCAGTCAATAAGACAAAAAATGAAAACGAGAGAAATATCATGGAACGATGTATATACACGCGTTGCTCGTAGTTGTGTTACGATAGACGGCACCGGACTACGGTGAAATTGCTTTCTGAAGAAGTTCACGAAACGACCGGAGCTCGGATAGTTAAGCGCAGAATCTGTAAACTTTTCACGGCTGATTACTCCGATGTTGCCAAGCCATTGAAGTAATGAAGTTTAAATCCCTGATAACGCTGAAACTCGCCAGGGATTGATACGGCCTTTCATCCCTCGCAACACGTCCTTTATTTCATTCTATTTTCTCCCTATTTGCGTTTTTTCCCTTTCTCTTCGTTTCTTTTCTTCTTCCCCTTAGTTCCCTTTCTAATTATTATTTTAATTAGTCTTTAGTGTAGCGTCAATTACGAAGTTATTAGTAGATTGCGGATATTTATGCACTTAAGGGAAATTTAAAAGTTCAACGATGTATAGAGAGTCGGTAACGTGGAAAAACATAGTCGGGGACAAAGATAAGCGAACAGTTAGCGAAAGTAAATATCAATGAAGTTTAATCGAACTGATACTACTTTTATATACTTAAGTTTTATTTACTGATATGCAATTGAAATTAATATTTACATCTTTGTGCAGATAATATATATTTAAGGAAACTTCGTTGATATCTGTTTCCACTAGTAGTCTGTTTATTTTTGTCCCCGACTATGTGTAAAATATCCAAAGTATAGTACTCGTTATAATATTTAACAGGTAAGCAAAAAATTCTAACGAATTCCTATTCTTTTAATTGTGTTGATAAAGATATGAATTTACATAAATATCTGCAAACTAGACATTATTAGCGATAGTTTGAGAGAATATGTTCTGGTTCACGATATATCTAGATGATCGATATATTGTGGACGAGACGAATCAATACATTCACAGTGACGAATTTGTCTAACGGATAGAGGGAAAAAAAGAGTTGTTATAATATGCGTCGTGGCGAGTAAAATATTTAGATTGTGCCGTGATCGATGTTTGCACAACGATGAAACTCGATTTCGCGTGACTTGGTTACGCAATAAATGGAATGGGTAGATTTGATTTATTGGTATGAATTTTAATTTTTCGAAGGAAATGTAAATATATTTTTGGATTTATTAGTTGGAATTTATTTAGGTTCTCGTTGGTTTTATATAGTCTCAATTTTTATCTAGATAATAACGAAAATTATAATTATAATTAGACTGCGTGTAAATTATAATTATGGTTAAATATTCGCGAGAAATTAAAAGGCGTAAAAATATACAGAAAACATGTAATATGCAGAGATATGTAAAAAATATCGTAAGTAAGGGATTCAATTTAAATTTTATTTCTTTATTAAAATATAGCTTTTATAATAAAATCCTTCAGAAAATACATTTAGTAATAATCTTCTTGATTCCCGTTAAAAGCTACCATAATTGTCTACTTTAATTATTAACGAATGCGTATCATAACATCATACAATGAAACGAATACCTGTTAATTGAGACATATCTTGTTTGCACAATTTTCATGGGAAGCGTCACTGAATTCCAAAAGATTGATCTGTCAAAGTGGTATATTAGTAAGATGTCAAAACACTAACAAATGTAAGTGGGGTTGATAGCTCGGGTTAAATGAAATATAAATCTACTTAACAGAGAACAATTTATCACAACTTATTTTCGATCTTGTTGCCACAACTCGACATGTGTATCGTTCGATTTGCCGAAACGATTGACACAGCTCTATGAAAACGTTTATTGAACTCCGTCTGCAGACTAAAATCTTCATATAATCTTTCGAATCATGTACGACTCTCCCGTATCGCGTAAATGGCAAAGACGTCGCGGATCGACGTTAATCTAGCAGTTTCATTAAAAGAGACGGTGCCGTCCGAACGACCGTCGACTCTGCATAAACTCGGACGAAATAGTCCAGTAACGAGGTTAAGGATTATCCAAGCGACGTCGCCTGTTTCTCGTTTATTCGTCGTTCATTTTGCTTGCCCAGCCTCGGCGATTTCGTGGAATACACGTTGGTCGCGTCCTCCGTGAGAGCGGAAATAAAATTTCGGGGGTTTTAATTACCGGTCGACCCAGTCACTGCTCACCACGTCTCCTTTCAAGATCGTGTTCGTTTGTTTTTACGTTCTCCGCCTAACTTGACAACCTGCTTGCCAATATTTGAAATGAAATTGAGGAGTTGAAATATGGGAAGCCCGTACAAAACCGTATGTTTAAAGTTGTGAGCTTTTTTTATTTTTGCAACTTATAAATCTGTAAAATTGCATTTATCGAACGTCTTTATAGTGAACATAAAATAATAAAAATATAATTCCAAGGTTCAAACATAGTATTAAACATTACAACAAACTTGAGGACTCTCGAAAATAAGATGCATATAGGGTGTTACGTTTAAATGAGGAGAGTGGAGTATCTCAAGTTGTTTGATATATAGAAGGATGTTATCTGGTACAAGTAATTTTTCCATAAGCGTAGTAATGAGGAAAATATGAAAATCAAGTTATTTTTTTTTAAATAAATTCCTGTATTATTTTTATTCATGATATGCCAGCATTTGTTGAAATGAATACAACAATCTACCACTAGGTACAGATATGTAGAATTTTTTTCCTTTTGGTAGTCTGTCAATGTATTATATAAATTTGTCTACTTAAAAATGACAGAAACCACCAACTTTTGATATGTAGATAATGAAATGCCAAATTTGATGACATTATTAAAAGCAGTAATTGAAAAGAGAAGGCAGGAAGTTATCAGTAGGTGACATCTTTTAATGGTACAATGTTCTTTCAGATTAATATTGTTCAATAGAAATTATTTCATACAAAGGAACGAAATTCTATTCCAATATGGTTAAAAAGTCATAGATCTTAGACAAATTTATTTCAACTTTTACATGTACTGGAAGATAAATACACGGTGTATTTTTTATCTATCATTCATTCTCTCTCTAAATTTTTAAAGGTGATAAATGCAGAAAGTTCATAGTTTAAGTGATCACTTTTGACATTTTTGACAAAAATTTTAGAAATACGAAGAATAATAATTAGACTGCAATTTTTGTGCAAATCTATATTTTTATGGATACAAGTAAAAGAATAGAATCTAGATAAAGATTTATTTCATCTGCTAAAAATTATGACGGTTACTATGCTTTGGATGTTTCGTGTATACTTGCATATTATATACGTTTATATATGCATTTTTGCATTTTTAAACGTCGCATGAACGTATAAAAATCCGCAGACTAATAATCACATTAAAAATATTATTCTGATGACTGCAAACTTAAAGGTAACGCCGGTGAACAAATATCTGAGGCTATTAATGTGCACTTGATGCTTGAAGTTCCCCAACTCGATAAATCCTTTCAAGGGGGTCGAATCAAAGACTATGAACAATCGCGTTTAGCGAAGCTTTAAATGAATCGCGTTCCCTCAATTCGTCTACTGTTTCGTTGCTCATTGCCATTCACGAGCAATTTAAACAATTTAAATAATTCAAGTTGCCGGCGTTATTCAAATAAAATTAAATAATGGATGGAATTAAGTTTTACTGTCGCGTACCACCAGGGAAATTCCCAGCTCTAAGCGAACGGCCTGATTTCAAGAATCTGTCGTTAGAACCTCGTCTACCATCGAGTTCGTCATTTTTGGATCGAAAATTTCCACTGGGATTAAGAAAGAAACTCAGCTTTCATTGCTAACATACGAAGGTAAATCAAAGAAGGAAACGTTTCTCCTTATTTGAAATACAAACGTAATATAATATACTTTTTCAAAATTTCACGAAAATTAGAAACATTCCGATGTTTATTATCTTATATTATGTTTTTTTTTATATTTTTACTGGAATTTATTTATTTTGTTATTTATAAAAATGGAATGTTTATGGGGAAAATGTGTTGTTGCGTACCTGGCAAATTTTCCTTCCGTTCTTCCAAAATTTCATTCCTCGTTTCTTCGTTTCTCTAAAATTCTAGCATACAACCTGTCAGAATTCCGTTCCACGGTCCTGCGAAATTCCATTTCAGCTACCTTCAAAATTTCATCCTACTAGTTCTCTCAATCCCTCTCCATACGTGCTGTATCGCTTCTGGATTTCTACGAAATACTATTTCAACAGTCTGTCCTCTTACGGATTTTCGAAGACCATATGGTGTTTAGCGTTATTCCTATCCAAATATATTCTCTCGCACGATTTTATTAATTTTTATCTCATTATTAGATTGCGATAAAAGGAAGCTCTTTTTCATTTCGAAGTAAGAGGTACTACTCGATAAAATTGGTAAAATTTAAATCACTTAATTTCATACATCTCTATTCTCTTTAGTTAATAAAATGGAACGTAGAATTTTCAGCTATAACGGTAATCATCAAATTTACCCATCCTCAGGCACATATTATATGTAATATATTATGACAAAGTAAATGCAATCTTAAATAACCCTCAAGCATAAAGGAGAGACAAAGCATAAAGTGAGAGATCGCAACACTCAAGCTATTTATTCTTCATTCCTGCCTATTCTCTTCCAGTTCAACTAAGATGGCATTCCCTAATTACCTACTATAGTATAATATAAAAGATATAATCAACAATACATGCCCTTTAAATAATTTCTAAAGACAAAGAAGGAAAAACAAAAATCTAAAAACCGTAACATTTAAGCTGCTTAACTTCATTTTCCACTATTCTTTGCCGCTTCCTTAAAAACGATACATTTACTATTTTTACTTACAACCATCATTACTCACATTTATGCTAATACAATATAATATAATAGAAAATAATATATACATACATATATGTTATAACAGTAAAAGTTATATGTATATATTAAATAACAAAACACAAAAGAGAAACAACAAGCACAAAACAACAGAAAGATACGAGAAGTACAAAAGCACGAAATCGCAACACAAAAGCCATTTATCTTTTACTCCCGCTATTCTCTTCTACTTCACCTAAAACGGTATCTGCTAATTAGCTAACTTATTCATTCAGAAGCTCATATCAAGCATCTCAAACGGCACGAACTACCCCATATCCCTTCAAACGAAGAATCCGCTAAACGTTTGATGCTAATTCGTCAACCATGAAACTACACGATCCGATTTCGCTTCGGATTTGCTCGCCCATGGGCTACTTGCGATGTGTCGCGTTTCCGCTAGCAATTTCGGCGAAACCTCCGCGGGACCAATTTAACACCGCCCTGAGTGCCCGAGTGCGCTCGTTAATTCGTAATTACTGTACGAATTACAGTCACTTGGAACGCCATCGTGACGCCAGACGGAAGCTGCGAAGTGAGGGCAGACAAGAGGGCGAGATAAGGATAAGTGACGTAGATTTTCGCGGCCATGCCTTTTTATCGAAATTTAATCTGTATACCGCGATGGGAACGACACCAGGTCGATTGCGTCTGATTGTATATTCATATAAGGCTGGGTGAAAAACACGCCTTCGGGGGTAGCGGTAACGAGAAACGCGACGACGTAATCTGTCGCTTCGAGGCGAAGTCGACGCGACCACGCCACGACGCGCCGTGAAAAATTATGGGAGCCGGGATATTCGGTTGACGTGACTGAAAAATCTCAAGAATATCAAGGGAGACTTTTTTAAAAATAAGGCTTGCATACGTTTCTTCGAATTGTGAAATTGTACAAGGGAATGTTGTAATCGTTAGACTTATTATTATTTCTTCTTTTAATCAATCATTTATAGTCGCATCAGGTACGGTAATAGGCGACTGAATGATTCAGTTGGAAGTATATGTCTGATGTGTTGGATTTATAATTGTTTGGAAGAGATTGATTCGTTTTAAATATCTTAGCAGTTGTAATGTTTAATTAATATTCTTTAAAAAAGTGTAGGGCGTGTGGTGGTTGGATTTTTAAATAAATTCCAAGATCCAACTTCAATACCCAAAATTCGAAAAGTCGCGTCACCCACAGCTCAATTCTTCTTACGTAGGTTCTCCACCCCGAGAGAATCTTTGTTTCGTGATCGAGGATCGTGGAACGTGCGAATTGGCGAAAAATCAGCGTTGAAAGGGGTGGCAAAGCGGAAATGGGGCCACGAAAGTGGCCACGATACGCGCGAGCCCGCGCCGATGGTTTCGCGCGTATCGTAGCAGCCAAGTGCAGTCAGCGAACCACTCGATGCACAATGGCTTCGCACTCTTTCATTTCGCAACCGACTACCCGTGTCTTTGTATGTATACATGTACACGTGTACATGCGAGTGTTGTTCAACGTTTTCCGTCAGATTTTCGCGTGGAAAAATAGAATGTTACCGCGGTGGGGTAAAGGGGTAGATCGTTCGCGGAAAGCACTCCGTTTCTACTGCCAAATAGACATCGTTGCGATGCCTTTTTTTTCTATTGCCTCTGAAGAAACACAAACGTTCTCTTGTGTTTTTATGTCGACAGTGAAGATCATTTGCTTGGATGTTCGTTATTCCGATGTGAATTTTAGGTATGGTAATAGACGAGGAACAGCGTTTTGAATAGTTGCAAATGCTTTAACATTGGAACTACTGACGATTAAAGTTTAAAGTAGCAAGAAAATCAAAGTGAAAGATAAGTTAGTCCCATAAACATTCAGATAGTAATAAAATTCTACTTGTGAACTGTACGACTTGTGAAACGTTATTTACTGTAATCTTCTTTCTCATCGTGGAAAAATAAAAGAGATTTGATTGCTTTCATGGATGGAAGATTAAAAAATAATTGTTGTAAAATTACAAAGTTCTAGCTTGTCTATAAAAAACGTAGTCAAATATCACACTATTAATACTAGTAAATTAAACTGTTATTTACAGTATCATTTCAACAGCATTCATATCTTCTTCAATAGATAAATTCTCATAAAATATCTATTAAATGTTACTTTCAATGCAAGAAACGAAATCCATTAAAATTAAACTCCTCGTTATTTACCTTTGGAAACGATTGTCCAGAGCAAGGTAAGAAAAATCATGAAAACAAGTCGAAAACACAGACTAAAGAGAAGATAGTTTAGAGGCGAAAGAAGGGGGGAAAGAGAATCGCTTTAGCTAGAACAGAGAGATCTCGCGAGGGAGAATTATTTTTTAATTCCGCCTGAGAGTATCGCGATACTAAATAAAAGAACGGCTTGTCTGCGGCCGAGCGGGAAACATTTTCCCGGAAATTGTGCCGTAAGTAAAAATCAAGACCATGAAATAACGCAGCGATAAGTCAAAGTAATCTCGAAATGGAAATTTGTCGTAAATCAATTTTTACTGAAACAGTTCCACTTTTTTGTGAATCATACAGATTCGTATTATTATTTCACCTAAATATTGTAAAATTATTTTGCCGAACTGAGAAATACATTATATAATAACTAAATATGTATATAATAAAATATATAATACTCCAACTTTTTTAGTTAATTTTTAATTGTACTGATCAATGTGAAGGCTTCTTTACTTATCGACACAGCTTTCATTGAATTCACAGAATTCAATTGAATTAAGACCTTAAATTACAATTAAGTATACTTCTTTAATTACTACAGACTTGGACAAATAAAATAACCAAAGCAACTAAAAGTAGGTAAAACAAATAAACAAAAGCATTCTAAGACATACATATCCATGAATAGATAAAGAATGCTTCAAAAATATCTACGAAAAATAATTCCAAGAAGCTGAGAAAGAAATATTGCGACATCGAATACACGAGAAAGTGGCAGAATCGATAGAAACAGGGGAAACACTTGCCGGAGATGGATGATTTTTCGAAGATCGTGGACCGAAAGGAAGTCCCAAGAGCTCGCTGCAACTATCTGCATTTTTAGCCTCGAACTGGGCTAAGATGGTGGGGCGAGTGGAAGAAGTGGAATGAGAGAGAAAGGTCGAAGCTGGACAGAACCGATGATTCCCTGAAAATTCTTTAAAAACCGAGGAAAATAATTTCTTCTCGAGTTGCTTTAATCTCAACGAAATCAGGACTGGAACTGTATTAAATGCAGTGATAATGAAGGAAGAGGGAAAGGAGGTGGGCAGGTAAAGAAGGAAGAACTGGTATCATTCGTCGTAGGATGCGAAATATTTGAATTGAAAAAATGTCGAAATTGTTGGCGCATCGAATCCTCGGGATACAGTGAGAGATACTGGATTTAAAATTCTAATGAGATTATTACTTTGTGTCTTGTATTCCTCTGGGAACATATTTTCAACTAAAGAAGGGTTAAGTTGTTGTGTCTGTATAAGTACTGTGTGAAAACTTGTTTTATATTCAGAGACATTTTTACGAACATTAATTTTTATAACGATACTGTGAACGAATTATGATGGTAGCAATAAGTCGATATTACAAAAGTTTGTCGAATCGTAGGAGAAGAAGTAATTATTTAACGAACAGTTAGAAAGTAAGAGATTATTTGTTGAATTAAATCACTTAACTTTCTCGAATTTTATGCTAAAACTTGTATGAAAACGTTAAAAGTATTTTTGTTTGTTGAAACCAGAATGAAATAAAAATTCAAAGACCACACCAGGATAGATGTTATAAACGTAGAAGCTTGGAATTTTTAAAACAATTATGAGAAGATCAAATGTGACAAATAAGACTTAAACATAGTACGTATATACATATACAATTTCCAATACTATTTATATGATTCAAATCCATATCGTACTTTTGCATAATATAATACGTCTCAAATTATATTCCTTTATTTTAATTCTAATTGATTTACATATCTCCTAATAAGTTTTTGAATTTCCTAATTCGAATGCTGTTAAAATAAATTGTCGTTTCAATAAAATTTATCATCTCAAATTTGATTTGACATTTGATTTTTGCTTGTATTATTTATAATATTATTTATTATTTGGAAACTCTTTATTATTTATGTTTTATTATTTTGTTATTAATCTCTGACAAAAGTAATCCCTGTGCAATATTATGTTCTGAACATTTATTTTAACATCTTAGCCTGTTACTTTTAGCCTCTTTCTTTTCAGTAGATGTAAAAAACGCGACATTTTTCCTGCGTAAACTACAATTGGTCTCATAGGACCAGTAGCAGTTACCACTTTGTTGTGTACAAGTTGCAAATGATACTAATTTTTCCGCGATCATAGGACGTGCATAGGACGACCGCAAATGGGCTCGTTACGTCCCTTACTTTGTTTTAGCCAGCGCATTGAAATATTTCCGCGACAACAGTTAGAAAAAGTCCCTTTAAAAGTTAATTCCCGTTTTTTCCTCGTGGATTAATCCTCGTAAAAAAAGCAATCAAAAAAATGTTTAAATCAGTCGATCGAGTAGATTTTTTGGCGTTTTCCCAGTGGAGCACGACGTTTGTGAGGAAACATTACACACATGCATCCATTTAACTGGATGCAATGGATTAATTCGTTTTCCGCGAAATATTCGTACGTAGAATGTTTGCAATACAGTTCCAACAGAATTATCTGGAACTTTAATAAAATGGAAATTCTGTCCGCGATTACGAAGTTCGCGGGTATTATAAATACTGTTCTATTTCAAATTTATGAACGAGTTGATGAATAGGTGTAAAAGGTAGAATGATAGAATCAAGTATTACGTTATGTTGGAATTTTGTGTGATTTCTTACATTCGTAAGTTAATTATTCTTGCTCGGCATATTGATAAAGCTACTCTGCAGATAGCTTCATTATATAGCATTGAATCGTATAAAGTAATAAATGTAAACTCTTTCGCTAAAGAGAAGTTTTAACGTAGATGTGCATCTAACTTAATATCTTCTAGAAATAGAACAAGGTGTATAAGCTCTAATCATTTTCTTGAGAATTAAATCACAATGTTGCTTTACATATTACAGTACATTTATGTAAGATTCTTACGATTATTAATTTCGACTTAAGACCATCAAACATGTACAATGTCCAATTATTTCACACGTATATAATTAGGCCTTATAATCACATTCGATTCCATTGAAAAAGTCTGAGATGAAATAGGTGGAAAACTCCGAGAAGTCTGTACGAAATCTGAATCTATATTTCAACAAGTATCAAAATCATGTAAAATTGACGCATTCAATGCGACTTCGATACATGTATCGAGCAGGAGCAAGCTCGCTGTCGATGATGTCAACAATTTTTTAAAATATTTTTCGACAGTTTAACGCGTGTTCTAGGCATTTTTCTAAGTAAATGCAAGAAAAAATCTTCTTTTTTTCAACATCCTTCGTGGAAGAAAAGAATTGTAGAAATTTTCCCGCATTGAACGTAAACAATATAAACTTTAACATTATAAACTTGGAAATCACATTATGCAATCGGAAACCAAAGATCTAATAGAACAACAAGAGGAGAGTAATATTAGAAAGGACAGAAGCGTGTAGACACGTGCAGAAACTTACAGTCTCCGAGGGGATACGAGGCAGGTAGTTGGGCTTGACCTTGGTTCTCGTGAATGGGATGAACTTCGTGATAAGCCGCCCTCGTTTCCTGATAAGCGTCCTGTCTCTGTCCTCGATAGTTCTGAACAGCGTACGCCCCGGAGAAGATTCTTGTATACCTCAGATAGCATCCGCTCGGTATCTGCCACTGAAAACGCGGCTCGTGATTTTCTTCTCTCTCGTTCTCTCTTTCTCTAGTTTCTCCTTTGAGGATCGTTCAGACATGGCTTGTAGCTTAGTCAAGTGACAAGTAAGCATCTCACTACTAAAGGTTTAGAATTTACGGCCTTTAAACCTCGTTTACATTAGGCAACTTTTGATCGAACGATTTAACCGATCGACTTTAAGTTGTTCAAACTCACTCCTGTAAACACAGTGTCAACTAAATTGAAACGACTTTTACTCTAGGGAGATGAAATGTTGGCATACTACCTGCAAGCTGAAACGGCACTGGGCAAAGAGGAATCGTTCGCTCGTACTAATCGACGGACAAAACAGTGACGCCCCTATTCAGACACATTGTTATTATTGGCTGAATCGGACGATTTCCCTTTCCCCTGTGTCATTTCAGCTTGTAGGTAATGTGCCAACATCTCGTATCTTCATTGTAGTCGTTCAACCAGAAATAACCCACTCTTCTGGTTTTGCGCGAGCGACCTGGTCATCTCAACTATAGATGCCTAAAACCCATTTAGATACATCCAGCAGTTTCATGAAACGTTTATTTTTACCGTTTTATCGAACGTATCTGATCGCTATTTTAAACTTTTAGTAGTGAGTTTTTTACTTGTCATTTGACTAAACTATTGGCCATGTCTGAACAGGTCTTCAGAACGGAAATTATTCTAGAGGAAGAAATCGCCTATACTCACCCCATAAGCGGTGGATGGTATCGGCTGGGGTGGTCTTCCGGGACACATCAGCATCCTTCTTCTATAGTACCGCGGCTAAATAGCAAAACAAATGTAAGTACCGGTTTCAGATTGGATTCTGCTGGTTGCACGGCGTTCAGCCGCGGCTTTGATTTAAACGCTCGCTATCTTAATGCTCGCAGCCAGGCATCATTTTGATTTAGATCGAGAGCATCAGATAAGAGCACGCGAGAACAAATTGTCGACGTTTAATGGTGATGATGATGGTCGAGTTCGAGGTTGAATAACGATTTGCTATGAATTATAGCTGCGATTGCTGTCAAAATTTTATGGCCAAGGTGTGTACAAGTTGGACAAGTTATATTTCTTCCTTCGTTTAAGATAGAAGCAAATGTCCGAGGAAGAAGATGAATAATCGAAGCAGCACTACATTTCCACGACCATATTTGTTTTGTAAGTGCAATGTAGTGCAAGTGCATATACATTTTGCAGTTGCATTATTTTTTGTAATAGAAACTTACGTTCTTTTTTGCATAGATCGAATTATCTTCTCAGCCTACGTAAAAAGTTATCAAGGTGAAATAATTGAATACTGATTGGTTTGAAAGACATCTTAATTTTGATTTTGTAGAATTCGTCGCATGAACGAAAAGGAAAGCACATAAGAATTCGGCATAATTTATAAAATTATTAATCGAACTTAGCTTAAGATCTTTGAAGCAAGAGTGTTATTCTTGTGTACAAATTTAGTTGAAATAGACCTACACTTTAGCCAGAAGAATTTGATAGCTTCTTTGTATGATAGTAGATCATTGAATCGCTTTTTGGATCAAAGGCTAGAACCGGTTCTCTGAATATTCCAAAATATATTTACAAAATCTTGATAGAAATGAGAAATGTTTGATTATTAAATATAATCATTATTGATCTTATGCCATACATGTCCAACAATTATTGGAGCATTAATCAAAGTCTGCGACAATCAGCAATAATTATATAATTTAGACGCGTTATTAAATTAAACACAGGCTATTTGTCCCAATTTGTACGTAGTATTCGATCTAAATCACGCGAATAATATCCAGCTGCGAGTGTTACTGAAACGTGATCTCAATAATCAAGTGATCATTAATATTGGTTTAAAGTGGTCGTGCAACAGTAATTATATGTATATAGCCTGAGGAGCAAGCACGTATTTAGAATTTGGGTACCATAATACGTTAATCACATCTAGACTGGTTAAGCCAGCTAATTTAAAGGAAGGAAAAAATATGTAAACCTAAATAAGAAAAATAAGAAAAAAAGAACTCAGCCGATCACAACATTGATTAACGCTATCCAGCGTAGAACGTATTAATATGATTTACCAATTCGATGAGAGTCTAATTATGCCAATATCGGTTATTATGCATGCAGATGATCAAGAGTTTAATTAATAGGTATTCGAATAATCGACAGGTGAGTTAATTGATTTCTAATTAACGGGGATGCTGCTGCATGAATAAAACCATCTCACCGATGACGAACCATTAAATCGCAAATCAGTTATATTTGTTTTCTCTTTAGCACGGTACTATCGAATACTAGATAGAAAATATTCAATTGTTTATTGAATTTTAAAGACGAAACGAAGTAGAAAGTAGGGGAGAAATATATACAGAAAATGAGCCACTTAAATATTTCAACCTATCATTTTGAAATAAACGAAATACATAAGAATTTGTACGTATATACACAGATTTAAAATAAAAAGTTGAAGAAATTTCGAATAATACCGGAATATACAGGACCTTTACAATACCTACATCAGATCTAGTAAGACGTATATTAATTAATAAATTGCCAATTTTTTCACAAATCAATATTTTTAGGAATATAATGAAAAAGGTAGAAACTCGGAGGAAAATCGTTTGACGTACCAACAAAGCACTACGCTTTGGATGTTTTATATATTTTTGTATTGCGTGCATTTCGTGCAATGTTGCACTTTCAGATTTCCTATAAATTCATAAAAATCCATGATCTGTAAATTGTAAATGCTGCAACGGTCACAAAAGCACGTAATCAGTTATCCACGATATTAACAAGCCTCGATACATATTTAATCGACCATATTTAACACTTATTATATGTTTATACATTATGTATAAGATGGTTATTAATAGTATATACTAATTTTGATTAAATATATATGTATTTACAATATGTAGCTCGTAACTTCCATATACATTTTCAAATTAGTTTCAAATTCTACCAATATTAATCATGATAGTGCTGTTTCATTATAACGTGAATGAACATTTTAAACGTTTTACATAACACACATAATGTTACCTGAAGTTTTCTCTGGTAAGTGTTCAAATACTTTCGCGAGCAACTTGATGTGAAAACGAAGACGACACGAAATTTATCGGTTACCGAATTTCCCTTACGTTTACAACCGCGTACAGCTATTTCCGTTACAAGAAGCTATCGCTTTTCTCGCATGAAAAACTCGTAGAACGACTATAAAGTTGTCTGTCAGCTCGGCCAGAAAATCCTCTCTCGTAAATCGCGTGATAAACTAAGTAAACGTAGGAAGCGTTTCGAAATTTTCTCGGGTAGAACACTTTCGAACATGCAACAGCATCCCGCGGCTTCTGGAATTTTTCTTCCACGGAAGAGAAAAGATAAGGGAGTGCACGGGATCACGCGATGGATACCGGATTTCCGGCGAGACTCGCCCGTATTCGTCACCGTCGAATTATGCAACGCCAACGAATTTATGTCTTTCCTCGCGAAGATTCGTGCATTCGTGCATCCACCTCGAGCATTTTTTGCATGAATAAGTTTAGGATTTTTTGGGAATATGGAACACATAGTTACGTGTATTTTTTGGGTATTTAAAATCTAAAGCAGAAATTTGTTTTTTTGGAGGGTTAGATAAAATTACCATGCAATGTTAATGTAGGTCGGAATATGCTTTGTCTAGCGTTTAAAAGAATAAACGAAGAAATAAACAAAAATTTTAGCCTAAAAATTAGAAACTTTTTAAACATCACTGTAAATTTGCTAATTGTTCTAATGAAAGCAATTTCAAACTTGACCCAGAGGTTATTATATACAGAGGGATTTTAGAAAAGCTGAATAATTTACAGGCGTTTAATTCTTGTATAAATACAACAGAAAAATTCAAACAATATAGGTTTGTAAATTAATCCCGAAATAAATATAAACATTCTATTTTATTTGTTAGAGTCGGCAGTATGTAAGTTACAACATCCCATGCCACGTTGCTGGTCTGTAGTTTTTTATTACTTAAAATGAGGTAAAATAAACACGATAGAAAATATACATCCATTTTTATCGTGAATTATTTTTTTCGGGATTAATGTTTACACCTATATTCACTGAATTTGTTTATACTTGTATATATATACAACCTTTTTCGTATCAAACTTTCAATAAATACACGCTTGTAACAACACTTTTCACAGTTGCTAAAAAATAAAAGTAAAATAAATATTTTCAAAAAATAAATAATAAATAAAATTACGCGATTCTCTCAGTTATTCTTCACAACTGTCTATAAAAAAATTAAATAAATAAAAAATATAAAGTAAATTATAATTGTAATGGTATCAAATAACGAGCGACAACATGCGGCAGTGAAACTTGCGGAGCACTAAAGCTGAAGAAAATAAGGATTGCTGAAAATGCTACGAAATGAAAAAAATAAAGTTATGTTTCTGATGAAAGAAGGGACTAGCCATTTCATCGTATCAGAAAACTATTCCGCTCATATGAAACCTTGGCAAACGATCCCTTTTTAGCTCACCTCGGAATCTCGACGATGCTCGGATTCTGAAAATGTACGGGACACCAGATAAGTTCGATTAATCGTTTTCTATCGTGCGCAATCGATGTTATCGACGATGAAACTTCCCAGAGCCTCCGACGAAAGTATAATTCTTTTTCTTATCAGGGCGATTCCTCGATTAGGCGATTGGTCTACACGGAAATTTTATGAGAATCGCCTTCATTGAATCCATTAAGCCGATGTAATTAGGTGAAGTCGATTAAAAGATCCAACTATCGAGAGATCTTATCTGATAGATTGTGTGGAAAGAGGGCTTCGTCCAAGAAATGTATAATTTTTACAGGTATTTTTATGTTTCTGACAATTACTATTTCATGTCTGAAGTTACATCTTACTAATTACTTTTCTGTTAATACTAATTATTATTTTATTACTAAAGCTACACTTTGGTACTTATGTTCTAACAGTCTCCATCTTTTTTTTTTAAAGCCAATGAGAAGATTATTCTGATTAGTACTTGTAATTATTATTTTAGAAGATGATGTAGATTCATAATTTATGGGAAATAAGAATTTTAAATGTATTGTCTTTTTATTAAAAATGGAGTTCGAATCTATCTCAACTGAAATATTTTTTTCCTCGGAAATTTCTCTTACAATTACTTCACATTAAATTCTGTTAGTCTTGGAATAACAAATTCCATTTTTCATAAAAACTGTCAAAGGATTTATCAGATCTGAAATTCTAAAACGATCATTGCTTTAAAAAGATAATTAGGTTCCGGATATTTGTACAAATTCATATTTAAAGAAATGGAACCTGAATGGAAATTTATCGCAACCAATAAATGTGATAACAAGATATATATATATATATATATATATATATATATATATATATATAAATATAGTATAATATATATATATATAATCTATATATATAATCTATATAATCTATATATATATATATAGTTTATACAGCTTACTTTTCATATATTAATATCAAGTATAATTATATATCACTTCTCATATATTTTTTATTCTTTATATTTGCATGAACATTGCAAATATAAATTCTGGACATTTTTACACTTTTAAAATACTCTTAAATGCATAAACATCTGCATGTTACCTGCTAGCAGGAACAACTTCCCCTGTAAACGCGCATGCGAGCGAATCTTCGCTCTGCCTCCTAACAAACCATAAACTAGGATCTTCCGCTCAGCGCAGTGATCGTATATAACAGGCAATCATCGCGTCCAGCTAACAGGACGTTCTCTGTCCACCCTCCAATTTACCAGGCGAAAATATTCGGCGGAGGTCGTCGTAGTTCGATATCATCGATTGCTCAACCGGGCGCGGCGTTCTCTCGCATTACATAAATTTACCTCGTACGTGTATCGAGAAATGGCATTCGGC
This sequence comes from Bombus confusus, assembly GCA_014737475.1. Lineage (NCBI taxonomy): Eukaryota > Metazoa > Arthropoda > Insecta > Hymenoptera > Apidae > Bombus > Bombus confusus. The sequence goes on from JACXIV010000093.1 coordinate 266,698, forward strand.
TCGATTTCCGGCTGCATCGGAAGCGATGTAGCGCACGTTGTGAATGCCGGGGTACATCAGTTGTCCGGGTTCCTGCGTGGGAATATACGCGAGTTAACTTTCGATAGCAACCACCCTCGCGTGCTGAAACTCGCCTCGCTTTGGGGATTGAAATACAGAACGGCCGCCGTGATATCGTGAGCACTTCAAATTATTATCTAAAGCGGCAGACGCGCGACGAGTTTCGTTTATCGTTCGATAACTCCGCATTCCCAGACACCACGGCCAATGTTCGATAGAATTCTCAATGAATTCTCAGACGATACCCACCCCTTTCGACAACGATTGAATCGCGTTGCGTCGATTAATTCGTGCCCTCCACCTGGTTCTTCCATTCATTCGATCTCTTTCTTCTGCTCTTTTCTTTTCTCTTTTGTTTGTTCTCATTCATATTTTTATTTATTCCCATTTCTTTACGCAGTGAATTGGTATTTTAAGAAGAGCTGAAGATTATAATATTAAAAATTTGTCGGCAGCTGAATGGATTTTTGGAAAAGTTTAAGGATTTGGAAAATAAAAATTTCTTCGCCCATCTATCTTCATATTGGACTTTGTAACCCTCTTGAACACGTAAAAATATTGCCAACATTAATCAATATTAATCAAGCTAGATTAACATGACAATTATATTAACATTATTTGTTTCTTATCATCTCCTATCATTTCTTATCATCGTATCAAAATATCCTGGATTTATCGCCTATTTTCAAAAGCCTTATATCTTCAAATCTATCAAGTTATTCCTGACAGGATTAAAACTTTTTTTAGTACCAAGTGACACCAAAGTTCGCGAATTAAAGATAGGCTTATTATGAATATCTTTCTCATGTTGTCTTCATATAATAATTAGTATATAACAAACCACATAAAGCGTAGTATTATATTGCAACTAACCCGGCGACGAAAAACCCACGTTTGCAAAGCAAAAGTTGAATTTCTCAAAAATACGTAAACATTTTCAGTCTAATACCAATAAAACCGACTAAAATTTAACACCTTAAAACCCCATAGATATTTTCATTTGCCACTATTTTCTACCTTTTTGCGTTTCTTCCTCGCTTCTTTCATTACACGCACTTTTCTCTCTTCGGCGATATTCTCTTTTTAATCCCTATTCTAGTACCCTCGCTTTTTACTCCAAGCCCACTTTAATCGACGCAACTTAGCAATTTGTCGGTGCACAGCGGAACGTCGCGTCGCGTTTATTAGCTGCGTAGGAGGAAGCCCTCCAATTACGGCTGGGTCAATTATCGCCCGTCCAGCCAATTCGCGAGCACGTTATCGCGTTATAACGCAACGGTCGCGATGTCGTTCGCCTGCATGACGAGTGCTCGAAATCCAATCGTAGCTAATTATCATCGGCCTCAAACTTTCTGTCCTGACTTTACCATCTACTCCATTCACCGAAGCAAAGTGTACAACCCCCGTTAAAGTACAAGTTCGACAGAAAAATAGAAGAGGCAAACAAACAGACAAACAGAAATTAAAAGAGAAGAGGAAATAAGGAAAAGTTAAGCGCCGTTCGATCCTCGAAACTTTTATGTCTCAATCTGGCTTTTGTTTCTGCCGAGAAAACATGTTTTATTGTGTCAAAAAAATCTTTTAAGCATTCTATAAGTAACGTCATCTCTTATTTTGCGCTTTGAATTTCTACAGTAAAATTAAATGATAACTATCGAAGCTTATAATTTGCCATAAGAAGAACGATAAAATAGCGTTGCTATTAATTTCTGTTTCATCGTAGTGCGTGGTTACGCATAGCGAAAATAATAGATTATTACGCTATGCTTCGTGACTAGATTCGACAAGAACAAATTTTCATATATTTCTGTAAAACCTCATAAAGAATCAAGAATTTCATCTAAAAGACGATTTCGAATGATAAGCTGAATAAAAAAAAAAGAACATTTTGTGATGGAATAAAAAAGAAGAATTAGATAAACGAGTAAATAAATTAAGAAAAAAGATAGCTAAAAGGAAAGGAACGAAAAGGAGAGTAGAAAAAAGTTGATCACCCAAGAATTTCCACTATTCTTCCTCTTTTTACCTAGTCCGCCTCTTTGAGACACAGCGAGGTAATTAATGACGAGACCGCAGATAACCGCGAGATTGGTAAGTTTGATCGTTAAGGGAAGAAGTTTTAATAAACTGTTCGCGTGAGAAGAAGTATCTTGCAGAAAGAAAAGGAGCAAAGAAGAAGAGAGAAGAAAGGAGGAAGGAGGATGAGAATCTTATCCCCTCGCGGCGAGGAATGCGAAAAGGGGGTAAAAAGGGGCGTTTTCCACGCAGAAATAAAGGAAGAAATAAAGTCGGATATAAAGGAAGGGGTCGTCGCGAGGCGTCATCTTCTCAAGATCAAACGCGAGCAGAAATTTCCGACTGTCCAGAGGGGGCGGGTGAAGCGGTAGGAAACGGAGACAGCGGGGATTACCCGGCCGAATTCGATGTCGTTTGCTCACCCTCGTTTTGTAGACCCGCTCGACAGCGACGTTGTCGGTGAACGTTGGCTCCTGCCAGAATATTAAGCGATTTCGCTCGCTGGGGCTTAGCCGCACTTCAAAGGACGTCGGGCACGTCGAAACTTTCGGATTCTCCGTGTCTGCAAATGGTAATATAATCAGTCGTCAGTATGGTAAACAAATTGAGCCGTTTTAGGAGTTCCAAATGCACGGCGGATGTCAATTTCAACATCAGAAATGATTTTATTTATGATCTCGATTATTATGTTTCGTTACTATCTTTATTATAGAATCAGGAATCTAAAGTTATAAATTTTTCATAAAGCACTTAGTAAATCATTTATAAACTTATGTTTATATGACAGTTTTTTCTTATTTTTCTTCTTGCGGAAAATATCTGGCACACTGTGTGTAAACAGTTTTTATTATCATAGCATAAACGTATACTTATGTATGTGAAATTCTACAGAAATATCTCCTATATTTCTATCTACTTGAATACGTTATGAAACTCTACACAGTATCTTCTGATAGATATCGTTAAAAATATTTGATATCATTCTACATAGGAATTTGATTCATAGTACTGCACTCATGAAATTGACGCTTTAAAGTACACAGTGAAGCTTTCAGGATACAAAAGTTTAAATTCTAGAAAGAAAGATTTTCGAGATTTTGCCGTCATATTTTTGCAATTTAGAATGTTTCGTATAAGTTGCGTAAAATTGTCCACTTTATTTTACTTTTTTGTTTAATCAGATTAGCTTTTGGAAGCGTTGGGGTAATTAGTAAGTACGTGGGGAAATTTGGGATAAGTTTGTATGTAGGTTAATGTAAGCGTTTTTCTCGGTTTAGATTTCTCGGTTTAATTCTTTTTGCTTTAGAGTTTTTTCTGTTACTTTGATTATATTTTTGAAAGAAATTGTATCATAGTTGGAATTGTAATAATTAGTTTCAATACGTTTGCAGTTGAATGCCTTTGATATAATAAATATATTTGAGTTTAGAAAAATTGGAGAATGTATAATGTTTAGTTTATACGAGATTGCACGATTTAAAAAATTGGGCTTTGTGTGTTATTAGGTAAATTTTTTCCGAGACTTTCATTCTAAAAATTACGATTTCGAGAAAAATTATATTTTTTGAATGAAGTACATGTACAATTTATTCGTAAAGACAGAGTTCGCTAGTTTATATAACATATTTAAGAAAAGAAAAAAAAGAAAATAATTATTAGCAGGTCATTAAACATAATCACTTTTTAAGCTACCCTTTCATTATCTCGTAGTTTAGCGAAACAGCTAATTATATATAAACACCTTTGTTACTTAATTGTGTTCCCTTTCGCTGATTTCAACACTACTTGACTCAATAAAAAGTATTTTTATTCAAGAAATAAAATATTGAAATATATACATATATATATATACTTCGATATACTTTTACTATAGATATGTATCTACAATGTATATTTGCTATACAATACTATTGCGTGGTCATTTTCATTTATATCGTGCCATGGAAAAATTGTTATCCAGAGCAATGTTTGTAAAGCGATTTGAAGCCAAAAATTACTCAATATTCACAGTCCACTTTAGACTTCGCAAAATTTCCTTTAGGTCATTTGATCACTAAACTGAAGTGCAAGTACGGCAAGTATACGTTATATGCCTTTCTCGTGGGATCTAAACCACAACAGATACGTGCTGTTTTATGCTTAAATTAGCTAATAATAAAATATCTAATGGGACAGTTGGGTTTTCCCATTTTTTCCGGGATTTCTACTCACAAATGATCGATGGTGGGGCGGCCAGTGACCACCCCCGGTCAGTATAAATACCTCCGTCACCTAACCGGAGTTTTAGTGTGATTTTAATATTCAGTGTGCTTTCAATATTCATAGTGTGTGATTTAGTTGTCCACCTCATTTACCGTGTCTACACTCAACCATTATCGCGTAACTCATCACTACTCGAGTCACACACTCCTAAACCGTATTGTAACCAACATTACATTGCAACAACGTTACTTACCACGCGAGGTTCTACGAACATTTATATTATCTGCGAGACAAGTTGTTGGAAATACATATTGCATTATAACCTGTTAATACAGTGTTATACTTATTTAACCACCTCTATTGTCCTAACCGAAATAGGGGATCGATCTGTTCGTGGCGTCGGTTATCAGATCGTAACGGGAACTTACGACTCCCGTTGACGCGCTTCTCAACGACCACGCGTCTCCTCGCGAATCGATCGAACATTCACTGTGCATTCTGTACTAAGATATGTTTTTTCTTACCTCAAGAGAGAAATCGAAATCTCTTTCCTACTATATTCTTTATTTATTCGATAAAAGAAGACTGTTTTTAGCTCGTTTGTCTTATTATTTGAGGTATCGCGATATCTCCTCCTTCTGAGTTAATAACGTCAAAAATTACATAAAAGTTGCAGAAAGGATGTACAACTCAGACAAACGTAATACAAAATCACACTATGTTTTAAATCTATAGTATTTATCTATATTATATGTGTATGTGACACGCAAATTTTTAGATTGGTTTGAAATTTTAAGTAGATACATATATTCATAAAAAAATTCAAAGATTGTATGCTGTGTTCGAATATTCTCGGTTTCTGTAATAAATATAAGAACACTTTGTGAATTATCGTATATGAGACTGTAACGAAACTACTTTTTCGACAACTATTTAGAAGAAGACTCACTAATGCTTAAGCTCCAACCAAATCGCTCCAAAGAAAAACGTACGTATAAATGTAACTAATTGCAAGCGTGAGCTACCCACGTTCTTTCTCACGGCACTCATAGTAAATTATCCTCATTGGAAGGCTCGATCGATTTGACTGCAATTACCAATCAGTCGCTTCTCCATGTCAATAGATTATCCAGCTTATCATTTTATGACCTTTAATTAAACCAGAAACAAGATCTGACGAACAGCAGCGACGAATCGTGTTAGGAGACACTTTGCTAAGACGGTCTGACACAATTTAAAGTTTCGCAGATCCGATTTAATAGTTCGACAAGATCCTTGATGCCCTCGATCTCAACGGTAACTCAGACGAGGACATTTATCGCGATAAATTGCACCGGAATAGTTCTTTGATCACGGTTTTGTTTTCGATTAAAAGTTTCATACTTGACTAATTTGAAATTTCTCGTTTGAACTCCTGTGTAAGTCCCAAGGAAAGAATTTTAACCGCTTCTATCTCTTTATCTTACAGTGTACTTAATATAATTTGGCGTTTTATTACTATTTTACTAACTGGTGAATGGAGTAAAATTTATCGTACCAGTCTGTTAAGTTGGAAAGTTGGTTAAGAACAGTTTAAATATTTGAATATTGTTTCATGCAGAGCTTAATTAGTCTTTTGATTGAGTTTGTAGTGGAATTATAATTAACTTTCATTGAATAAACATAAAATTATTGTATCTTCTCTTTCCTAAACTTAATAAGTTACCTTTGCATTATTCAAATACGTAGCGTATTTATGTACTACAGAAATATTATTAAACTCTATTCTAAATATAAAAACTAATATACACCAATAGATGAAATATATAGATTGAAAAGGATAATTTCCGTGACACTTGTTCCGTATCACAACTCAGTCATTACACACTCGTCCATTTCTTTCTAATTTTCTAAAGATGCCATATATAATAGCTTTTTCCAGTTTCATTTCTCCGTCTACGCTTTCGCTAACATATTCACTCGGATCAGCAACAATCCCCAAGGAGCCGTTACTGCCGTGTCGAAAATTAGTCTGTATTAATGATTCCATCTGCCTGCCATAAGGTTTAGTGTTTGCCGTCGAGTCCCTTATTTCTACTATATGATTTGATTTTATTAATGATAAACTGCCACTCGAGGGTATGCTCCGTACCTGCGAGTGACCTTCTATCCTTAGTTTCCAACCAATTAGCAGCAATGACCGTTGCCCTTACTTCCTCGCCGAAAATTGCAATTGACGGATCCGCGTGTCCCATGTTCTAGGCACGCCCATCTCAAGTTTTCATCTTTTCCACATGCATCACCGATACTTCACTTGCACTCAGCTCTCCGTACAAGACATACAGAAAAACGACACTGATCCGCTTACACTTAGCATTCATCCGCACATTCAGTCTGCATTCCCAGAAGGTGTTCTTCGTGAAATATATAGTTATATTTAAACTGTAAAACCCTGTGTTAGATTCTATCAAAATATCTCTATGATTCTAATCGAAGTAGGGAATCGGCTGGTTCGTGATGTCGATATTAATCGAGACGAGAATTTACGACTCTCGTTGACGAGTCACACCACAGACGCGTCTCCCGTGAATACAGTCGAACAACACCCATCACTCTTTCTATTTCATAAAATTTTTTACAATCAAGCAACGCTTCTCTGACCTTCCTCTCCAAGGCCATAAGTGCATCATCCTCGTCAATTACACGTTCAGTTAAAATTTCTAAAGTTCTTATGTTATTATACAATACGTTAATATTAATAAACACTACTCTACAAGATTCATCAAAGAATAAAAACAGTTTTCATTACATCTTATAACTCCTTTTACGATATTTCACACAGAATTGTCCACCATCAAAAGTCAGTCCTCTGAAATTCCTTCTCAAGGCCAACAGTATATCGCCGCGCTTTTACCATTTCCACGTCTGCTGGCCAGAAAAAATTGGCGCTTCTTTAATCGTCCATTAATTAATCCAACGGGAGATTTCACGGTATAATGAAATCGTAGGTCGAGCAATTAAGAATCACCGTGCCGGATTCGCCCGCGCTGCCGGATCAACAGCAGTCCTGTTTCACGTAATTGCATATCATGCCAGAATCTATCTGACCGTGTCGGCCAGCTCTCTCTCTCTCTCTCTCTCTCTTTTTCTCTCCTGTTTGTCCAGCACCGGCATCCACCGGAAGGAACTCGCTTAAAGGGAGTTTCGCGAACTTCAGGAATGAGTAATTAAGCGAGACTGGACTAAGTGCATTCGCTACCAACGAAACTAAACTTCCACCAGTCTCGGGGCTCCGATTCGAAACCGGGACCGGAGCCGATTTCGTTCGATGTCGCCAAGCTTTTGAAAAAGTTTCCTTTTATTAGAGAATCGAGCTAGTCTATTCGTCCACATCCTGCGTTCCCTTCGTTTTTTCTTCCTCTTTGGTTTCTCCGATTCCGCCAACCTTTACCTAGTCGTCCAGCGTCGAGTTCGCTGGTTTTCTCGTTCTTGCTGTTTTTCTTCTAACTCTAGATTGAACCGCGGCTTTGTAACCCGTCCGGTTTGTTCGTTAATGCCCTTCGATCGTTGGTCTATCCGGTGAATTGGCGTACGTTTTTTGTTTGCCTTCGAACAAACGTTCCTCCGTGAGCAGAAACGACCGTACCGATACTTAACCAGGGCGCACCTCGTACTTTTGCGCCAGAGAGTTTGTTGTCTGCGAACTTCTTCCGGGTAAACGCGAAACGATTCACCTTGCTTAGACGTGGAAACGGTAACGTAGAAAACACGTAGGTGCAAGAGGATGGAGGAGGTAGAATTAATTGTACGAATTTAGAAGTTTCGCGCCCGGAAAGCAGATGTTTTTCGGTGGTAAGGTTCCGGAGATCTTTGGGTTTAGAAAACTGAGAGGTGCGAGTTACCTGTTTTACAGAGTTTGGATTTTTTTATACCCACGATCCATTAATTTGGTACCTTGTTGTTTTGTATGTTCAATTTTAGTATTTTCTGGGCTATGAAGAAAAATTAAAGCTTAGTTTTGATCGTTATTTTGACAAAATCTAACTAAATATAAATATCTAAACTAAAATCTGGTGATTGCTTAAGTCTATAAAGCTATAAATATTGTTTATAAAATTAACTGACGTTCGTCAACATTATTTCGACTAATTAACAATAAACCTAATTAACAATAAAAAGGTAAGATTTTTTGAAACCAATTTATTAAAAATGAACAAAAATGTTCTTGTATCTACATATATTAAATACACTAGAATATGTATTTAGATATTTAGATATCGAATTTTATTAAACTAGTTGCATGTAATATAACTTTTATATAAAATTTTACAATATAATATAGGATTTACTGAATTTTTTTCTAACGTAGATTCTATTGTATTCTGTATGATGTTACATAAAATTTCTTCCTAAGTCACTGCAATATTATTTAGGCATTAACTTTGAATAAATTAATCATATTTTTCTCTTACGAACTTTATATTGACTTGTAAATTTAATTTAAAAAATCTTTCTGATAAATACATTAACAAAATGCTAATAGACAATTCGTTTTACTATATTCGAAGATAACTTTTTTATATTTTTTTTGAAAATCTGATTGTGTCGAGTTCGAAGCAAGTGTACCGTATAATTACGCTTTTTCATTTCGCATTGACCAAGCGTCTACGCGCCATTCTTTAAATTGTTTTCCGTGTAATTTGTCCCGAGGTAGGAGACACTTCCTTTCAGGAACAGCAATCAGGAACGGAGAAACGGAAGTTTGCTAGTGACAGGACGAGCAAAGATTCCGCCCATCATCGACTATTCGAATATCGCGAAGAAATGAAGCAAGCAGGCAGAAATCCTGACTCGTACAATGGCAATATCGACCTTTGTGGTTTCACGAAGCTCGCTCGTAATTTACGGGCGGTACTCTGCTGCGGATTAAACGTCCTGCTGTGCGCGCGAAAATACGAAACCAACTGCTTTTGGCTTTGCCTTCTTCGCTGCCTTAATTTTATGGGAAAAAATTGTAAGGCGAAAAATTATGAAAATGTAATTCAACTACTAGAAATTATTTCTATAATATCTTATGGAATATTATTTCGAAAGCTCTGAAATTTCCTAATAACACGAATCGTATCTCTTTATAATTTCGTGGTTTATTAATTTGATCAACTTAAGTTGAAATTTTAAAAAGGCGTAAGTACTTGTAGTCATTTTGATTTTATGAATATAATTATCTTTAATTTCAATTATATCAATTAACCCTTACAGAATGAAAATCTTTTTCACTCTGTGAGAAAAAATTATACTATTTCTTTTTGGCATTGATATTCTCTCTTATATCATTTTTGCTTTTGGAGGGGATTTACGTAGGATTTACGGGGGATACGAATATTAATTAACATAAATAATAATATAAAAAGTACAAGAAACCAATTGTATCTACTTAAACTTCCCCTATTCACCGGTAAATAAACCTTTATCATGAAGGCATTTCCTTTGAAAAAAACTAGCTGTCATGTAAACGTAAACCAGATAAAATAGCACGAAACGTAAGTTAAGCCTCGCGCGAGCGCGGGCACCGCTAGAAACCCGACATTAATAATAGAGACGTTATATTGAACGATCAAGATGAAGAATTATGGGACACGTTGGTTGCACCCTGGCAGGCGAGGCAAGCGGCCAGGAAAAATTCGAGAAACAAAGGGACCACGTGAGAAAGCCTGTTCGCCGGGATGATATGTGATCGACCGTTTCGATTTCTTTCTTTGCGCGAACGCTTTGGGCAACGGTCCCATTATCCGCTGGTTAAGCAGCGCGATCGTAAATCATGCATCACCGAGATCAAATAATACCGCAAAATAACGTTTCTATTCGAACTGTCTGCGGCCACGGCCATTCATTTCTCTTCTGCGTTACGCGATATTGTGGCCGACCTATGGAATGCGATTACATCCGTCGAAACTTTAACGATTCGCACTATCGGTTTTGCAAGTTCGAGTTCGTTGTGCAGCAATTTTTCGAAGCATAGAGTTTTCTCTGGTTCGACGACTATCTTGATCGATTCGACATTGAATAAGTGATACTTTTTAATAAGTTCTGTGTTTTAGTTGAGTATTATTTGTAGTGCGTGGATCCAGAGTGAAGTGGAAGAATTTTGTCTAATTTGAGTTAATGACATTATGGGAGATAAGAAGGAAAAATGTAAAAGTAAGTGCAATTTTAGATAGTAGAGAGGAAAAAATAGATCGTATTGTATATAAAATTTACACGCATTAAAAATTGTTCCAGAATTAACAGAACATGTTAGAAATGTCATTGAGATTCCACGATATATTTTTTCATATTTTTTAGTCTCAAAAACAAAGAACGTATTAATATTTGGAATTTTAAAAAATGATTCTATATTTAGTCTCGTTTCTCCTTTAGCTAGAATCCGATCTTATTGACGTTTGTATTTCACTACAAATTTCCACAAGAGTAATAAAAAGTTTACGAAATACGCGGTTGCAAAATAAACATGAAATTCCGACTGAAAATAACCAGAATAGCATTCTCATGATATTAATTAGATATGAAATACGTGAGCAATTTTGTTCCCTTTACAACAGTAGAGAGTTTGTTGTTAACATACATTAAATAGATTGCGAATTAAATAGATTGCTAAAGTTGGTCGCGCGTTATAAATTGCCATAAAATGGAAACATGCTTCTCAGAATCAGCGCAGGACACCGTAGTAGTATACATAACAGTTCTACGGTATTTAAATTTCACTTTTAAACTCAAAGGGGATCTTAAGCTCTGCCTTTCATTAATTTTTCTTCTACTATTGTTCCTTTACTTTCAGCATATTCGACTTTTTCTTATTACCATCATTATCATCGTTTCTTTTCATTCTTGTATTATTTCCTTTCAAGCTCCTTAACGCCATTCATTTCATTAACAATCAGCCATAAGAATTCTAACTTCAGGTCAGTATTAAGAAGCATTATAATTTTCTTCTCCAATATTAAACGTTAAAATTATATTTACAGAATCGATCTATTCTTTTATCGTGTTTTAATCTCGCTGCTATTAAGGGAATTATAGATAAAATACCATATGTATAAAGCGTGATAAAGATATTTTTAAATTTGAAAAAGATGAAATTAGGAACGATTTCAAGTGATCATTTTGCTGCGTTCGAATTTGTCTAAGAAATACGGAATTTTGAATTTTACAATTTTTCCAAATCTTAATTTTAACAATATTTTTTTATGTATGTGTATGTATGTATATATGTGCAAACATGTTTTAGTTCCGAATATAGAAATTATAATTTAGAATATATAAACATTTATACCGAATATAGAAATATGTTTAATATATATATATATATATATATATATATATATATGTATAATATATGATAAATATAATATAGTGACTCTTTCGCTATAATATAACATTACAAATAGAAAGTTCGAAGAAGAATTGTTTGACCGAAAAATATGGATAAGAAGAAATCTTATTTGTATTCATTTCCTAACCCGATAAAAAAAAAAAACAATTTTAACTTTTTCAAATATGTTGTAACTCCATCCAGCAATCACATTCGAAATTTTATTTTCTCATGGAATCTCGTACCTGGTATCGCACGTGTGAATATTCTGCAAAATCAAATGAAAAATAGAATTTTTCTACAGCGAACGAAACGTTCCATCGAAAAAGATATTTTTTTTTTAATTTATTTAACTTAACTTAACTAAACTTAACATCAACAAAAATAGAGTTTTATTACGGATGACCTACTCTACATGCACAAGGTTTTATAATTTTTTAAGTTTCTGGATTTTCTTGAAAGTCTCAAGCAACAATCATTAAATGTTTCTTTTAAATTGTATTTCTTTTACATAATCATTAAAATTATTTCCTAAATTCTTCAATTTCAAAATATATTGAAGAAAATTAATAAATTATAAATATTTATTTCCTCAATTAACTTAAATTTATAGCTTTTTTAAAGTGGAATTTATAGCTCTTACGGGACACATAATTTGAAATACTGTTACCATATGTGATGAAGGCACAGTAAAAAAAATAAGAGTAAAACCGTGTGCAGTCGATAAAAAATAGAGAGCGCAGTAGATATCAGTGAAATAATGTTTCCATAGTGTGAAAAACTTTTTTCCCATCTATATCTCGATGAACTCGGTGGAAAAGCCAATGGGAGAAATAGAGTTACAAGTAACGTGGACCACCGTGTATTTATGACGTCGGTACCGGAAACCGTCGCGGTCCTCTGGAGAACGCTTTCCGTCGAGTGTTATTTCGTACTCGCGGAAACCAATGAAACAATGACGTTTCGATGAATTTAATGTGATTGTTTTGTCCTATGGAACGAATGGTCAGCTAGGTCTAAAAAATCGTCGATGAATCGAATATTTGTTAGATGCTTAAAGTGTGTGAAAAGTAATAAAAATATCAGAAAAATGTAACGATGTTATTTAAAGTTTTTGAAGAACAATAAAAATGTGGAAAAAATTGTAATAAAGGGAGAGGATACGGAGAGAAATTATTTTGACGGTTCTAATCTTCAAAAGCTATCATGCATGAAATTTCATTCGAAAAACGAATTTTGATTCAATATTATCGTCCTGTAATACCATCTCAATGTTGTTATTTGTAATCATTGTAAATTGCAATTTTTCTACTCTTCTGGTATTGAACAATAATAAAACATCTAATCCCACTTGCTTAATTTTATTAATCTTTTAATTTCAAGATATGTGCTACGGCGATCTTTCATCGGCTTTAACTTTCAGAAATTAAAATAATAATTGTAATTAAAATTGGCTTTTGTATAATTTTTTAATGTAATCTAGTAAGTAATTTAATTGTAATTGTGATTAAAGCGTTATATAGGTGGAATATGCTATATGTATTTAATTAAGGACGTTTGTATTGTATCGTAACAAGGCTTACCTACGATGTACTGTATATACATATAGGAAATTGTGTAATTACCAGATTAATTTGGTCTGGAACTGTAAACCGCATGATTGTTGTAGACGATTGTTCATAGAAAGGATAAATACACTTTCCTAATCGCTGTCTCAAAATTTCAATGAAAAATTATGGAGGATATATAAATCGTTTTAATTTAGCTTTAATCTAACTCTTTCAAGTCGAACTTTTCTTTAACTTGTGAGAAGAATATTTTCTATCCATTGTTAATAATAGAAATATTTTCTGGTAGACAGTTGTAAAATTTTCATTTAGTATCTCAAATCTGGATTGCTTAATATTAGTCCAATCTTAAAAACTATTTCGTAGTAACGAATTTTACTAATTTGTGGAAATTCTTCGAAAAAGACCGCGTACATGCCACGCCTAACACTGAGAAGCAAACTATAATGGCATATAAGAATGCATGCACTGCGAGCGTGTGCCACAACCATGTCTCTTAATTCCATGGAATTAAGATCACAACGCCTAACAGGAGTTTCGCGTGACACGAAAGTCGCATAAATTCAAATCGAAACGACAATGGTAAATCTCCGACCACTCGTACGTGAAATAGGATTTAAATCGCGATATCCCCGCATTAAATTATCCCTGTAAACGGTAATTTTCGAATTTTCCATCGGATCGATGGATCGAGCACTATAATTCCTCGATATCGATATTTCCATGTTCATAGTCACGTTGTTAAAGTTTGCCTGTGTGTTATTCAAGTACCGTGGATAAATCGAGAAATTGCCTCACGAATGTCCTCTTGTTGCAAAACCAACGTTACAGGTGAAATTACCTTTCGCAGGAGATAAAAATATCACCGACTCGGCGCTGGTAATTTCCAAACGGAATTTAAACTTGGTTTGAAATTTTCGTAATTAAACTTTCAAACTTTACTAGTCGGAGATTCTTCAGGATATCATTTTTTTGTGCTACGAGAATAAATAGGATCGTATGTTCCTGACTCTGTTTTTTGCTAATTTAGAAACATACATTGGAATATTGCTTTGACAAATAGGAATGTGTAATGTAGAACGTCTCTGTTAGAATTAAGATAATCCATCATAGACTTGTCTTTTACAAAATTTCAAAAATATATATAAACATATTTAGCTGGCTAGATATAAATCTTGTTTATAGACCATCTCTCGTCGTCGATTTATTTGGGAACAAAGCTTTCTGTATGAAAGCGTCGCCTGCAATTTCAACTTATTTTTTACGTGTCTTCCTTCGATAATACACGCGAAACTTGCATCTACATACAATAAACAATATTCACTAATCTCATCATAAATCGATATATTCACAATCAACAATCGTACGACTATCTAGGAACACTCACCTCGAACACGGATCACTATCCTGCACGTGCTGGTATAATTCGACACGGGTGACCATGCCGTGAAAGTGACGATCGTCGTACCTGCCGGTAAATCCGCCTCCAATTGCTTTGCCCACGACGGCGACGCGTCTACGTATCTGCAAAACAACCAAGTCAACCATTGACCCAACTAACATAGAATTCAGACTCGTCATGCACGCACGGACAGATTTATAGAGATCATGATCTCTATGTCTGTCAGACGAATCAAGGAACAATCGACGGCCGATTACCAAATGAATATATGTATATATAACAACTAAACCTTAAGTGATAATGTAACATGTAGTATCTTTGTATTTGGTTTTGGGATTAAGTATATGTTTCTGTTACTTTCTTGAATATTTAACAGATATTAATAACATTAGTTATAATGTAGACTAATACCAGTAAAATTAAGCTAACGTAATATTATTTGTTTCTTTCAAAACATAATAATTTATCAGCTATTTTCAAAAGACTTATATCTTGGAATCTATCAAGTTATACTTTTTCCTAAGAATTTCATATTACATAGCTATAAAAGTCACGAGATCACCAAAAATACTAAAAATTTTCAGTGTGATCTTCGTTTGCTTTTAGCACCTAGTGAAAAAATTAATAAATTGTAGACATTCACTTTGTCAATTGATTTAATCTTCTGCGATGGTATATCTATTTTTACCCATCAAAGCACTTTTACATACGACTTGTATATCGTACTGAGTAATGCATCGATCCGATTAACATAGAAAGATTTGTAGAGATCATGATCTGTCTGTCAAACGAGACAGATATCGATCGACAGCCGATTAACATAAAAATACAAATACGAGTCCGCATTGCCTTTACGATCCCCATGGCGATTGACGGGGCCGCGTCGCGGATGATTTCTCTATCGGACCGCGTAAAAGCGTGCACGAGCGACTCGACGCTCTGCTGAATAAATAGAAACGCGAGCACAAATACCGGGGCAAAGACGTGTATACGGCCTTGGAAGGAAGCCCCTAAGCTCGTTTGGAATTCCCATTGTGCACCGTGGAAGGCTTGCAAGCAGACTCGCTTGCGACACAAGATAAACCAGTCTATTGTGGTGACATATTGCAGCGAAGAGATTCGCGAAAAGAAATTAATTTCACCTCGTCATGCGAGGCTTTAGAAATGACGGCGATACTTTGACCGCCATGTTTAATATGAAAATTAATCTGAAACGAAGAAGTCCAGGTATAAAAGGATTATGAAGTGGAAATGATGTTGGTGTTAATTTTGGAATGTTTGGATTAGGAATTGATTTAAGTGTGATTATTGAAATGTACAGCTCCTTTCAATTGTTCATCCCTGTCCGTTTGAGAATTGGCCAAATTCACGTATATTTTACAAATGTGCAAATGCGAATTTTTTCAGAAACGAAGCCTTTAACAGGATGTTGTTACTCTTAACTCCTGTATTACTTTGTGCCATATAATCTCCCCGATCGCACTTGCACCATGAATTACGAATTACCATGTATGTATAACGAGTATAACAGAGTACATTATTATATGAAAATTGATACAATAAAAATGAGATTGTAACGATAACTTTTGTAAGTTTCAATTGTTCAATACTGTATATTTCTAGTCGGATTTTATGGCGTTATTAAGAATTGAAAATTCTATGGTGATTTCATAGTCGTAAGACACAGTGTATTGTTTTTAGACTTACACACAAGAGGGGTTGTCAGTTCCTGTGTTAAAAAGAACTAAAAACATCATATTTTGCACAGCCTAATACTATGATCATCGACATACATTAGAATTGAAGCCAGTTTCTTACCTTATCGTAAATTCACCATCACATTCAACTTGCGTTACCTACGGAAATAGCGTTAGATATAATAACATGGACAAAATGTCTTGATAAATACCTCCACCAGTTCATGTTGGATTTAGGTTGAGGAAACGAGACGCGTATCGTGTTCTGCCTTGCGGGTAGCTCGACGTCCATGTCTCGGGGACACCTGACGAACGGTCGTGGCATGTCTGAAGCAACAAAGCCTGTTATTAAACATGCGGTGTTCCATGAAACGTCTGGAATTATAGTTAATAGCCGTTGGAACCGAAAAGGATGTGATGCAACCGTTTCTCTGAATATATTATTCATTGTTTCGAAATTCCTACGAACATTTTTTTCATTAAGCCCCAACAAAGCTCGTCATAAAGAGCTATGTGGATTCACATTAACTGTTACATGAAGTTATTACATTAAAATTAGACTGCAATTTATACAAATTAATATTCTTATGCACGCTATTAGAAAACTGAAGTCTAAACAAGTTTTATGTATTAAATATTATAACGAGTACTCTATTTTGAATATTTTATATATTTTTGCATTTTATACGTACTTCTGCATTTTTCTCTGCATTTTTGTATTTGAGAAAAAAGCTCAAATTCGGAAATTACATTTTTTAAGAAATATATACATGAGAACGCGTTTCAATATTTAATTAAGGTAAATATCTCGTGTTCGCGTTCAGTAGATTGGGTACAACCTGTGCTTTCTTAAATTCTTTATTAGATCAATGGGTAGATGAATTAGATAATTTCAATGGAAAGTAAACAAAGAACATTGTTATATGACTTATATCCTGTTTTTCGATGTTACAACTTTATTTTGCATTGAAATTGTCACGCGAAATCGTCTTACGTCTCGTAAGAAGTCGAATTGTCGATTGGGTTTCTCGTCAAATTACTCGTGGGACTCAATTATCGCGAAGACGCGGTAAACTGTCCTCTTCGAGATCGACCGGCTACTTTACGCGTCTAATTGTTTGGCGGCGTTCCATCTATATCCCGTAATTATTTGCCGCCGTAAAAAGCATTTCTAATTGCAGGCAGCCTCTCTTCTATGCATACAGAATGCGCGCGCCAGGCTGAATGTCTCGTCGGAAGTAAATAGCGTGGAAGGCAAACGTTTTCACGAGTTGACTCTCTCGTCAAACGACTGAAACGCCTCGTTTGAGCGAAAATATATATATATATATTTATATTGCTATTGATTGACAGCTAATTCCCAGGTTTGCTTTTCTGATAATGAAATTGACATTTCCTATTCATTGCAAATTGATGTCTTTCTCAACTAACACGAGGGTGCGGATTTTTATTGAGAGAATTATTGGGTTGTTCGGAGAATTCGTAGTACATATTTTTATCACGAATTCACGTATTTTCCTGATCTTCTTCTTTATAAACGCACATATTTTTCTGTAGTTAGGGCATAATGCACCAATATTAGGGTCAGTTTTACGATAGATATATTTGTATTATATAAAAGAAAATAAAAATGTTTATTGTTCAATTAATTGATAAGTTGTGAAAGTACAATTTGTTGTTCGTTCTGTGATATTCTGCTAGCATCTTTTAACAATTCTGTTTTTAAAGTTCATATCTTCGGGGTCGTACCAACAACCTGTGTACTAATCCTACCAAGATAGCTGATAACGATAAATATGGATTAACATAACGCCATAAGTCTGATTTATAACGACTCGAAATTTGTCAGAAAGGCCAGACCAATTATGAACGCATAAAGCTCAACTTCTGAATTAATTGTCGCTATTGTCCTGCAGAGAACCATTATCAACACACTTCACTGGAGGATCATCGTAATCAGAGTCTGTGACCTGACAACCCCTCGATATTAAATTCTAGGAGCAGAAATCTTCCTCGTTGGATCTCTACCACTTCCGAAGTCTTTCGTATTAGCATCCACGACGCAAATTTTATCGTCGCTGGATGTTCTCGGCGTTTCTCTCTCAAGTAGTTGAAGTAGTGTCTCTAATGGCTATCACAACTTAGAAGTGACTCCCGTCCCATCCGACGCTAAGACGCCAAATAGAATAGTGCCGA
The DNA here is from genome assembly GCA_014737475.1 of Bombus confusus. NCBI lineage: Eukaryota > Metazoa > Arthropoda > Insecta > Hymenoptera > Apidae > Bombus > Bombus confusus. The sequence continues at coordinate 285,187 of JACXIV010000093.1, forward strand.
ATTTATGATTTGCATAACGTGCACGGATATATCGTATCATATTATTTCTAGAATGTTTCTTATAAGTTTTTGCAAGAGGAAACTGGTCCATGCGATTATAAAATTGTAAATCCGCAGAGAAAATGATTCCTTATGTAGAAGTAAGCTAAAATTATACGATAATATTTTTTTTATATACGATACGAAAATTGAGTTCGAAAATTTGTTAGATATATTTATTAGGTATATTAGATGAATAAATATTTTAAGATTGGACAGAAATAAGTAGATTGTTGTTATATAAACGCATGCATATTTGAAGAATAATTAATTCAACTAAAGTTTCGAATTATTCTGTATAATACGACTACAATTTGCAGTTTGTTTAATAGCGCTATAATTTCTAGATTTTCCATTAAAAACTGAAGAAGTTTTTCCGTTTCGAACAATGATAAGGCAGGGTATTTATATATAGAAGAAATATTACTAAAACTTCCGTGAAAACACACAAACGTTTTAAATATTCTAATACAATTTTATTAGAAGATAGGTAAAACTCAAATTTCAGAATTAATTTAAAAATATATGGAATTAGAAATCTCAAGATTTTCTGAATTGATTGAGGGTGAATTTAGTGACTTCAGTGAAGGAAAGATCGAGGTCTCTGATTTTTGAGATCAATCCTTGCGGATTCTGCGGATTCCGCGGATTCCGCGGATTCTACCATTCTAAAACCAAAAACGTCGAGATCTTGACACTTTTAATTATTCACCCGAAAAAGATTTTACGTCGTTGAAGTCAAAAATAAAAAAGCCTTCGATCCAATTCGATACAAACAGATACTACTACAAATACTATCCGAAAATCAATGTCACGGTTTCTAGTCTGTAGATTGATTCAAGATCAGTTTTGCAATCTCGAATACCTAGAAATCGAAAAATTCCTATCTCTTGATTTGTAGTAGATTCTACTGCTTCAAGTCAAGAATGTCGTGGTTTCTAGACTTTCAACTAACCTGAAGAAGGTTCTGTAACCCTAATGTCAGAAAGCTAAAGGTTCCGATCCGAATCAAGGTAAATCCTATCATTTTGGAGATGGAAATGTCATGGTTCCCAAACTTTGAACTACTAGTCTAACGCAAGTTCTGCGACTTTTGTGTAATCTCTGGTGAATTGTACGCCCTCGGGTACGTAGATTCTGAAATTCTATGACTCTTGTACCTGAGATGTTTACTATGGATTTTGAATCATGGATTAGTGTAGTGAAGTTGTTGGTCTCGTGTCTCATGGGTTTTCTGTAGAGATACAATGTTAGAATCGACAACATGGAACTTTTAATTTCACCCTTCTACAATGATAAATGTTCTATATACTACAAATGTTTGGACAATCTCTGTTATATTTTCAAAGTTATAATACAATAATGTGATTTTACTGTTAAATCTTTATATGAATAAATGAACTACTTATAAGTCAATACGTGTAGCAATAAATTTAACGTTTATAATTATCATACATTGTGGAACTATTCTGTTACTAAAACCAAATTTCATATTCAAATTCCTTGATTTCTGAATTATAAATCAGATTAAGAGGGTTATACATAGCATTGCAGGACCAATAAAGCAACTGTCATTGTTATAAATAGTAGTATAAATATAAGTAGCAATAAATTTAATGTTTATAATAATCATACGTTGTGGAACTATTCTGTTACTTAAAACAAATTTCATATTCAAATTCCTTGATTTCTGAATTATAAATCAGATTAAGAGGGTTATATATAGCATTGCAGGATGAATAAAGTAACTGTTATTGTTATAGAATTTTTTAACTGATATTCTATATTTCAGTATCAGGCAATAAATTCGTCTTCGTCGAACAAGATAAAAAGAAGAAAACTCTTATCAACACGCTGCAATAAAGCACGACACCAACACGTCGAAATCTCATCGCTGTTGCGCGAAACAAAGCGGCATGGAAATCACTGAAGAGAAGAATAGATATTGAGAATAGACAGAGAGAAGAGAAAGCGAAACGATGGAAACAACACAAGGGAGTGTAGGAAATGAAATGTAAAAAACTGAAATGCGTCTCTGCAAGCTCGTTAAGCCATGGCGTTAACGTATAGCGTCGTTAGCAACCGGTCTTTACGCCAGAACTTCCTATTATTAAAAGCTGTTTAGACCGGCCGCGTGACTAATTAAATGCGCCAGCAGGATTTTCGTTGGTAAATAATTGCTGCTGACGGTGATCTTTCTTCCCGATCGTTTGCAAAGGCCACCTGCGAGCCGACTACTGGATTCCCCAACTTTCCGCGACCGTTTTGCCATTCGTTTCGGAAAATGAGACGTAAGCCGACCCTCTCGGATCTCGCGGTTGTAATTTCGTTCCCTCAACAGGCGAGCTAACAGATTACTCGAAACGTCACGTCTCGCGGTTCCTTAGAAGGATCATTTTAATTTATGGCGACACGTTTCTTTAGATTTTTCGAACAAAATCATAATTTTTAATGTTACATAATTTTCTAAACATATATGCGGTTCTTTATATTACATATTTTTATGAAAATGCGATAGAAACGTATTATCAATCGGAAGTTTAGAATTATTAAATGTTTCGGAAAATCTACGAGTTACAATTGTTTGAATTTATGACAGAGCATTTCCTGAGATTTTTTGTAAAAGAGCAGCAAAATTTTTTTATTTTTCTTTTGTATATTTGTTGATAGAGTATATTAAACAAATGTGGTAAACACACGCTATCGATTGAATTTACATATTAAATGTTCCAAAGAATTTACAAAGAATATACAGTGACTACGGAAAATATGTGCAGATCATTGTATTTGTTGTAACATTCACGTAGTAATTAATTAGGTCCAGGTATATTGCAATTTTTTACCACTTATTAATGCTTTCGTATGATTATAAAAATTTGATATTATGAAAATTAATGTCCATACACTTTTTGTGGCCACCGTAAATATTCCTAGTAAATAATATCAACACATTAACATGCAAGTATGATTTCTGAACCTTTCTTTATCAACAATTTTATAGTTCTACATTTCTCCATCCAGAATGTCTAAAAATAAAATCTCTCTAACATCAATCTACATTACTTCAAATTTATCATTTATACTTCAGCCTAAAGCGTCCATCATTTTGATCTCAAATCTTTAGATATCTCTAGTGCACAGTGCGCATTCTCCGTCATAATAAAAGTTTCAAGCGCAACGGCAAATTTAACGTAACTTAATTTGACGTTCAAAAAGCACACTGAATTTTAAAGAACACAGACCAGATATCGTCGCATCGTCTGCTGTACTAATTTTCTTAATTGCATTTTCTTCGCTAATTTCACCGCTGAAAACAAATTAGGAAACGAAACAGTTTAGGAAACGGACACGAATCTTTTATTGAATCTATTTATTATAATCGACATTTTCGTTAATATAATTTGGAAGATTGACTTTATGAAATTTTTCTTGATTGGCAACGGAATTTTTACACATAACTAACATTGTATGTAATTAAAATTGAAATATATTTTACATAATTCGTACTGATTTTACAAAATTTACTACTCTTTTTACAAAGATTTCTCAAAATAGATTTTTGAAGTTTTTAAATCGTTTATTTTAAAAAAATATGGTTTCATTGGGATTTGATGCTTTCGTGTGTAACAGACAAATGTTATTAAATTGAATCTCTGCGGATTATTGTTTTTTCACAAAGCGAATGTATTTTTTTGAGGAAAATAACATCGATTTACTACCATGGCCTACCCTAGACACTAGATTAAAACCCTATCGAACATTTATAGGACGGTCTCGATGGAAATATATCACGAAACGTACGAAATAACAAATCGTTACTTAAAAATGCCTCGTTACGCATCTGGTCAGAAACAGATAACAATAACATCAACAAACTAATATCAGAGAAGAATGCGAGGAAGGATCGAAGAAGTAACTCGAAATCGTGGATGGATCAAATTTGCTTCGAAAGCACGTAATTACAAGCAAATTACTTAGCTTGGCTCAAATAAATCTACCTTACCCTAGCCTTAACACTAAACCAGACTACAGACAGACTACAAATTTTTCTTAGAACAAAAAAAGCAAACTAGAAATAAATACCGAAGAATATATCGTATGCATGTTTTATGAAAAGTCATAGATTAGGTAGCAATATGATAACGTTTGAATATGGTAAAATTTATGTAGAAATTTGAAGACGGCCAATTTGACCGCAGTGGTAGGTTTAGTGTTAATCAAACACTAAAATATAAATAAAGAATATCTAAGGAAAAGCGTCTCAATTTGAAGATTGACTTGCAATTGCAACGGATTACCATGGGCTGAAAGGTTAAAGAAAGAGCTCACCTGAATGATAACGGGAATCGGTCACGATCGATTCTTGAATGCAAGTCGGCTCTTCGCCGTTCCATCGATCTCCGGCCATGCAGTACCTCGTGTGCGGTCCTTCTAGCCTGAAACCTCTTCCACATCGTATATGACATCTGGCTCCAACAGGATAATCCACTGCCCCGGAAGAATGACCTGGACATCTGATCTAGAATAAGAGGGACGCCAAAAATACAATATGTCTGCAGGAGCAGAAATTTTAAGAATATTGTTCCGAGCCGGTTGGAGAATTCGTACACGTAAGAGGATTGGGTATTGAAGTGGCTGCGACATTGAAATGAGGGTATTGGCGATCAGAGATTTGATTCTTTTTTATTATGTTCAGGCTTCCTTTTGGTGGTCAGTAGGATGACAGATATAGAGATTTTAAAGCGATAGGACATATTGACTTTAATGTGTTGGGTTGTGTAGTAAATTCGTTCGCCTCCCAATGTCGTATTTGGAGAAATATTTGCAATATTTCTTGTTTAGATAGTAAAATGGAGATAAAATTTATATATGCAATGTACATTTAATTTCGGTTTGAAATATTTTAGAATAAAATTGGTTGAAGCTAGAAATTGGACTAAATTTAGATAAATATTTTGACTTGAATTTGTTAGTAAATATCCTAATGTTTTAAATATGAGAACGTATTTTAGCTAGGAGAAAAACACTTTTCCCGAAACAACAGAATGTTCCTTTATTTCAGTGACACTTTGCAATTTTTCCGGTGAATTTTTGAGAAAAACCTTTAAAAGCGGAATAGCTCGAGTAACCTATTTCTTTCTTTCTTTTTTCTACCACTAGCCGCATATCAATGCTTTAAAAACCGCAGAAAAAACACGTATTAAATTTCTTTTAATCAAAATAGTGCATCGTGTATCGTGTATAATCTTTACAAAATAATAATTCCATCCTGTCTTTTTCTTTCTCATGAGGGTTTTCGTACACAAAATTGACGAAAATGTATGCAGATGAAATTAACATATTTCAAATATATTTAAGCAGTTACGTATATTTCATAAAACGAATTGTCACGCACTTCGGCGTGCAAAGGCGGTTCCATGGCATGACATCTCAATTCCGCTGAAACGCAAGTTCTCTCGTCGGAAGCCAACACCAGGTCGCCGCTGCACGTACAGTAGTAACTTCCGGCTGTGTTAATACATTCGCCGCTGCAGCCCCCGTTACGGTTCAAGCACTCGTTTATATCTTGGCACTGGCTTCTATTTCTGAAAACAAAAGCCAGAAATTCGTCTACGAAAATCTCGACGACGCGAACTACATCGAACGATTCGATAAAGTGTCATTGAACTTATATGCATGGGAGCCTAAATAATTTCTCTTTTATATAGAAACAATTTTCAGAAGAAAAATTTGATAGAGAACTGAATTTCATAAAATATATTTTATTTGCGATGAAATTTAACGTTAGTGGTTAAAACGAAGAATAATTTCAATTGTTTCTGACGTGTTAATTATGCGTAACAATTGTTTGCAATATTTCTGTGTTATAGTCAGTTGTAAGGGAATAAATTTAATTAGTTTCCTCACCTGTGACTGGATATATAACCAGAACGACAAGCACATACATAGGAGCCGATTGTATTAATGCAATCTTGTTCACATCTGCCGTTGTTCCACTCGCATTCATTTATATCTAATTAGAAACAAGAAGATATTATAGTCAACATATGCATATCTCTGATTTTTCATAATTTTCAAACGATTGTACTCATGTGCTAATTAACTCTGATTATAAGGTGTAAAGTGTATGAATTTAAATATTTTCCTTTAAATAATTCCGAATTTTTAAACAACAATTATGGAAGAGGCGTTTACACGATTCAAATAATCATGTGAAGTAACCATGATTTATCATTGTCTAGTCCTTCCTCCGGATTTTTTCTGTACAAAAAGAAGGGAGAAATATTTTAAAGTAAGCTGCAATATTTTATAGAAAATCTGCTCAGTTTCCCAAACACACAAGCGTTCAATTATTCCGAAAATCAGCGCTCGGTCACTCTTTGTCTTCCTAATCAAACTTCAGCATCATTCGAAATTCCCTTCGACATTCCCCGAATTTCTGGCGCGCAACAACCCTTTAGCTATTGCGAGAGCCAAAGTATTCCTGTTTGGCCGTTAACAAGCGATTAATCGTCGCGACTCCTTTCCATCTGACCAAAATTACGTAGGTGAAGCATGCATCACGTCTGACGACGACAGTTTCACTTCTAAAACACCGTCGTAGTCGACCATACTTGCCTATGCAATCGTCTACGCGTGGCCTAAATCCCTGCGAGCAACTGCATCGATATGAGCCAACCGTGTTGATGCAGTTCTCTTTGCAAGGCGCGTTCTCCACGCACTCGTCGACATCTGCACAGGCCAATCTTACGCTTAATTGAAATGTAGCGAATGTTTCAATCAAGCAAATATTTTCCACGTACCTACACAATCGTCACCGTCCAATCGATAGCCCGCCTCGCATTTGCAACGATAGCTGCCATAAGTGTTGATGCACTCCTTTCCTTTGCAAGGAACCGTTGTACATTCGTCGATGTCTGAAGACGATTGATATTAGAAAAAAATTATTATTAGATTTCGGATATTCGTGCACATTCATATTTTTGTGAATATAATTTAAAAAATGGAAGCTACGTAGAAAATTGTTCTATCTGCTAAACATTGTAAGTATTTTGCATTGGATATTTTATATATTTCTGTACCATATCTATGTCATATTATATATATATTCTATGCATTTTTACATCTTCAAATTTCCTACAAATGCATAAAAATCCATAGTCCAAATATTATTGATTATTGTGACGTTTTAACAAATGATAGTCATGAGGTTTAAAAACTTTGTAATATTTCTTTTCATTTATTGATTTATGTGATTCTCAAATTTGAATTATAAAAATGACGATGTATTAACTATTTTATTATTGGAAAGAAAACTAACCGACATAAATAAAAAATAATAACTATAATCGTGTTTTCTTTCACTTTTACAATTAACAATTACAATTGGGTAAATAAAGTCTAATTAATTCTGCTTACGAAGTATTTTTATTTACTTCAATTGTGCACATAGTTTGCAAGATCATATTCAAACTTTCCACTTATGGACGTGAAATTTTAATTTTAATGTTTTATGTAACGGTATTACTATTCTGTCCAATTTATTGCAATTATGGACAAATTGAGAGCACGAGGAACGAGAAACCAAACTTTCATGGAAAATGTGGTAACGAATAAAACCGAATTCTAAGGAAAGTGAAATGCCGAGGTTAAGTATTGTGATTCCGGTTTTTCAGCAATAATGCCTACCTGCGCAAAAAAAGCGACTGTAAATACATATTGTGCGCGCTTAATTTTCCTTGACCTGAATTTTTAATTTTCTACGTCATGCAATGCTTGGTTATATACAATCGGAGAAGAAGAGTCTGGTCTTAAGAAATATACATAATATAGAAAATAATAATACCATCATCAATTAAAAAATTTAATTCTTGAAGCTAAATATTTCGACATATCTGTCAATCCTAAATATTGTACACATATATTTCTGCATTTAAAACGAACTAAGAAGCTAAATAATTAAAGGGAACAAGGCTCGAGTTAAGTTAAGAGATATGTTCATAAACAGAAACGATACTCACCAACACACGTAGAATTCTGCATCTTGAATCCATCTTTACATGTGCATTCGAACGATCCAATAGTATTCACGCACAACTGATCACACCCATGCCGACCAGCGCATTCATCGATATCTCTGCACTTGGAACGATCGGTCTCGTCATACTGGAAACCTTCCTTGCACGTGCATATAACCGTGCCATTCTTCGCGTTGCAAATCTGCTCGCAGCCGCCATTATTATTGCCACAAGGATTTACGTGGTGGCATGATTTATTCTTCAACTCGTGACCAACTGGACAATCGCATCGATAAGAACCAAGTTCGTTAATACATTGATGAGAACAGCCACCATTATTATTTTCACACTCGTTTGTATCAGAACAGGATCTTAAATCGTCTTTCAAAAAAAAGCCTGTTGGACACTCGCAACGATAGCTGCCTTCCACGTTTATACAATTATCAGAACATCCTCCATTTTCCATTTCACATTCGTTAATGTCCAAACAAGTCTTGGAATCCGTATGCAGATGGAAACCACTCAAACATTGACAGGAAAAATTTCCTTCTAAATTGACACAGATGTCGGAACAGCCACCATTTTCTGTCAAACACTCGTCCACGTCGCTGCACGTCTTTCCAGTTTCGTCTAAACGCAACCCAATGGGACAACTACATTTAACACCCCCGATAATGTTATAACACGCGTGAGAACAACCTCCGTTGTTCAGCTTGCACTCGTCGATATCCACGCAGCTTCTGGAATCATTTGCCAAAATGTGACCATCGGGACAAGCACATTTCCATGAACCTAACGTGTTAATGCATTCGTGGAAACAGTCAGCTACGTCAGTTTCACATTCGTCTACATCTGCACAGGTTTTTTCATCTTGAGAAAGCTCGTAGCCTATTGGACAGGAACAAAAATGACCACCTATAGTGTTGGTACATTGGTGGGAGCAGCCGCCATTTTTTTCCAAACATTCGTCGATGTCCAGACAAGTGGATTTGTCAGAGTGCAGATAGTGTCCTTCGTAACAGGTGCACACGTAGCTTCCTAAAAGATTCAAACAGTCGTGGCTACAATTGTGCTGACTGTTCAGGCATTCGTTCACGTCGATACAATTTTTCTTGTCCTCTGGTAACAAAATATATCCTGAAGGACATTCACAGTAATAGCCTCCTTCAGTGTTCACGCAGATATGCGAACAACCTAGGTCTACGTCATTCTCAAACTCTTCACATTCGTCGATATCTTCACAAGTTCTTTGATCTTGTTTCAATCTGAAACCCAGAGGACAGGAACAATGAATCTTTTCGTTGCCTTCTTCGTGGTGACAATGATGGGAACAGTTTCCATTGTTCTTTTTGCAACCATCGATTAATCTACAAGTTTTATTATCGTTCTCCAAGGTATATCCCAATGGACACGTGCAATGAAACGATCCTACCAAGTTTAGACAGGTATGAGAGCATCCTGCGTTTGAGTCCTCGCATTCGTCCACGTCATCGCAAAAAGCGGGTTCGATAGGATTCACTTTGAATCCTTCGTTGCAGGAACATTCGAATCCTCCGTCCGTATTCGAGCACTTGTGCGTGCAGTTGTCGAATAATTCTAAACATTCGTCGATATCGATGCAAGTGGCGTTATCTTCTTCCAATAGCTTGAATCCGGATGGACACTCGCAGCTAATAGATCCGTTGGAGTAGGAGCAGATATCGGAACAGCCGCCGTTGTTGACGAAACATTTATTCGTGTAAATGCAAAGAAGTTCATCGTCCGAGAGAATCATGTCAACCGGACAGTGGCAGGACGTTTCTCCATCCTCGTAACGGCAATCGTGGGAGCAGCCACCGTTTTCCACCAAACATCTGTTTCGTTCCAGGCAAACGGTTCCGTTTTCTGACAAAGCCATTTCGGATGGACAGGAGCAGAATATATGTCCATTCTCGTTGTTGCAAAAATGTGAACATCCACCATTATCTACGTAACATTTGTTCTCTTCCGTACAAGTGGCATTATCATCCTCCAAGAGCATTCCAGGCGGACAGAAACAGGACACAGTGCCATTTTCGTAATGGCACAAATGAGAGCAACCACCGTTATCGATCAAGCATTCGTCGATCTCGACGCATGTTTTCCCATCGTCTTCGAGTAACTTGTAATTATCAGGACAAGCACACTCGACGCCACCCTCGATGTTTGCGCAGAGATGAGAGCAGCCGCCGTTGTCCTCGATGCACTCGTTCACGTCCTCGCAGGTCCTTCGATCGACGGCCAGTCGATAGCCGTTCGGGCAGCCACACTTGAAGCTGCCGTCTGTGTTGACGCAGGAATGAGAGCAACCGTTGTTTACCTCGTTGTTCGCCTCCTCGCACTCGTTTTTGTCCAAGCAGGTCCTGTTGTCCTTGGACAAAATATAACCGGTCGGGCAGCGGCACTGAAAACCGTCCGGGCTGGTGACACACTCGTGGGAGCAGCCGTGTTGACCAGCGCAAAAATCAATTTCCTCGCACGTCCAACCGTCCGAGCTTAATTTCCAGCCGGTGGGACACTCGCATTTGTAACCACTGTGAACATTCACGCATGTGTGGCTGCAATTGTGTGCACGTTCGCACGGGCCCCCGCTCGAGCAGGTCTTATTGTCCTGCCCGAGGAGCAAATCCTCTGGGCACGAGCAGACGTAGCCACCGTCCAAATTCTCGCATCGATGGGAACATTCATGGAGATCCTCCTTGCATTCGTCTACGTCCAGACAGATCTTGCGGTTATCCGTTAACTCGTACCCTTCCGGACATGTACAGTGGAAGCTGCCTTCGGTGTTTACGCAATCGTGAGAACAGTCTCCGTTATTTTCAAGACATTCGTCGATGTCTTGGCAGGTTGTTCTATCTGTTTGTAATCGAAGACCAGCAGGACATTCGCAGTAGTAAGATCCTTTGGTATTCACGCAACCGTGACTACAAGAGTGAAGTCCCTCGTCGCACTCGTCTACATCGCCGCAAGTACTCTCGTCTTCCTGCAACTCGAATCCTTCGGGACAACCACAACGATTCTCTTCACCGTCTTCCTCGTACGTGTGCGAGCAATTCCGATTGGTGGATGTTCGGCAGCTTCTTAAATCCTCATCGAGCTTCCATCCTGGTGGACAAGCGCAGTCGAATCCGCCGATGATGTTTATGCATTCGTGGGAGCAGTTGTGTTGTAAAGTTTCGCACTCGTCGATGTCTTCACAAGTTATATTGTCTTTGCTTATTCTATATCCTAAAAGACAATCGCATCTGTGGGACGAACCATCTGGTATGCAAAAATGAGAACAGGACAAGTGAGAACAAGGATCGCTGTGGACACACGTAATGCTATCATTGGATAACATGAATTCTGGAGGACAGGAACAACGATAGGAGCCATGTTCGTTGATACAGATATGCGAACACTCGTGATTCTGTTCCAAACACTCGTCGATATCCTGACACTGTCCTTTCTCATTCTGACGCAATCCTCGGGGACAGGATGGATCCTCGCATGTCAAACCATCTTGTAGAAGCATCAGGCCTTCAGGACAGACACATTTGTAACTTCCCACTGTGTTTACGCAGTCGTGAGAACAATCGTGTTCGTCCTCGAGACATTCGTCGATATCCTTGCACGTCTTCCCATCATCTTGCATAATGAATCCCTCAGGGCAACTACACTTGAAGGTATCTTGATGCTTCTCACAGATATGAGAACAATTAGCCAACCGACACACGTCAGTTGCAATACACAATCTTTTATCATCTGCTACCACCATTCCAAGAGGACATCTACATTCGTATGATCCTTGTACATTGGTACACTCGTGGGAACATTGATGAGTGCCTTCTAAGCACTCGTTCACATCTTGACAAGTTTTAGTATCGTTGCTTAATAGGAAACCGAAAGGACAACTGCATTTAAATCCTCCTTCCTCGTTGACACACTCGTGGGAACATCCATGTTCCTCATTAACGCATTCGTTTATATCTTCACAATTGAAACTGTCTTCAGAAAGTTTGTATCCTTTACGACACGAGCAACTGTAGTTGCCAAAGGAATTTACACAAACTTGGTCACACCTGTGTTCGTCGTTTAAACATTCATTCACATCTGAACAGGTCTTCTTATCGTCGTTCAATGTGAATCCAGGTCGACAGCCGCAAGTATAACTGCCATGAACGTTTATACATTCATGTTCGCAATTATGCATGCTTCTAGCGCACTCGTCTATGTCGGTGCAATTGAATTTATCGTGTTCCAGTGTTTCAAGGCCTTCCGGACAGATACACAAGAAATTACCCTCTAAATTCACGCAGAAGTGAGAACACAAGTCCAGAGTACACTCGTCGATGTCTGTGCAGCTCACTCCATCTTCGTGAATCTGATATCCACCAGAACAGACGCAAATAGGTCCATCTTCTGATTCCTGGCACTCGTGAGCGCAGGGTGTTGTGAGACTTTCACAAGTGTTTGCACGAACGCAGGTAAGATTGTCTTCTTTCAGGCTGAATCCTGTAGGACAGATGCATTCGAAGGAACCTATGGTGTTGTTACAGGTATGGGAGCATGGAGAGGATGTTCCTTCGCACTCGTTGATGTCGATGCAGGACACACCGTCTTCGTGGAGCTCGAAACCCAAGTGGCAAGTGCAGTAGTAACCACCAGGCTCGTTTATGCACTCTTCTTGGCAACCGTGAGGTTCGCCTCCGTCACCCTCCATGCACTCGTCAATGTCTGAAACAACAATGATTTTAAAAATTCACTTTGGTAAATTTAATTTACGATATAAACATCATTATCAAACATTCCTAATTTGTGTCACATAAAAATAGAATATGTACGAACCAATGCATTCGCCGTTGTTATTCTTCCGAAAGCCATCCTCACATTTTCCGAATTCTGGAATTTCCGTGATACTCTCTTCCTCGTCGTAATCATCATCGTCGTCGTCATCTTCCGTGTCGTAATCCTCATCCTGAAGAATCTTTGTCATCTTTTGGGGCTTGCTGACGCATTTAAACGAACCGATGGTGTTCTCGCAATCAGTATTATTCGTACAAACCTTGGATGCGTTTTCGCATTCATTGACATCTAGTAATAAGATAAATCATCTAATTATGATAGACAAGCAAGATCGACGTTGAACTATATTTATGTTAAATGAACTCTTTTAAAGATTATAGTTACGCGTTTTCAACATACACCCTATATTAAATTATGTATTGATATAAAATTATCGGGTTTTCTACATATTTAAATGATATAAAATTTATTACGGTCGAATTCAATTAATTAGTATATCAATGCAATGATAAATGGTGCATAAATACTTTTTATGGCCACTGTATATTACAAACCCAGCTGCTTCCAACATTACTGTTAAGTATGTAAATAAAATTCTACTCTGTGTGTGTTTCACTAACGTGCAATAATTTTTAAAATAATTTTCCAATAACGTAATACCTTCTAACAGAATTTTCTATCGAACATTTCAGATGTTCTTAAAATTTAACGAAAAGATGGTTTACCTTGGCAAGTCTTCCAATCGCTGGTTAGATAAAAGCCATCTGGACAGAGGCAAAAGGCGCTTCCGGGCGTGTTCAAACAAACATGAGAACATCCACCGTTGTTCGTCGAACATTCGTCGATATCCTCGCAGGTGTGATTATCCGGGGCCAATTTGTGACCGGGAATATCGGCGCAGCTACACTCGTAGCTTCCTTCGAGATTGATGCAAGTACCTTGGCATGGGCCGTGCCCGTTATTCACCAGGCACTCGTTAACGTCTGAACGAGAACAACCAAGCAATCTTGTGAATTGCTTCCGAAATTTAACGAACAAAGCTCACGACTATCTACTTTCGTTGTTCATTTAGCTCTTCAGACAGCATTGAGCAACATTGAGCAACAAATCTGATCCAACTTGAGGCAATGATCGTTCGTTTCACATTTTGGGAACAAGGAAAGTGAGAAATTTTGGATCTGAAGTTTCGATAAACCGAGTACGATAGAGATATGGAAGGAGATATCGTTTGTTCAAACAATGGTTTAATGGAATTAGTTCAATTGATTTGATAAAAGTATTACTACATGTCTTATGTAGTATCATTGCTTTAATGAAAGTAGTTTCAATTTAATTTATTTACTAATAAATTAAATTACTAGATAGAATTTAATTTAGAAACTTAATCAAAAGATTAGCATTAGTTTAATAAAAGTAAATTAATTTATTAGGAAAATTTGTGAAAGAGTCTGTGAATAATTTATAAAGCCGTAGCAGCAGGAAGAATTAGTTTTTTGTGTTTCGCTTATAACAATTTATGAAGAGAATTCTTTCCAGTTAAATATTTATATGCTTGAATGAACAGCTAAAGAATTAACAGGAGAATAATAAGAAACGTGACGGAAGAGAAAGAAGACGGAGAATTTAGAAGCGCCAAAAGCAGAAACGTAATTAAAAATGTATATAAGGAAGTTATAAACGGAATAAGAGTTATTTTCAAATACGTCTAAACTTATTTATTAATCTCATTAGTTAAATAGATTAGTGCTGTTTATATTTGAAATTATTATCTAGCATAAACAAATTTCTGATAAAGAAGAAGGAATCGTGTGATACAACAACTGTGCGCAGCTATAATAGATTCTTGATTGTTTGAGCACCAGTTAATAGTGCTTTCAATTATCCGAGCATCGATTCGATTCAATTCCAATCGAACCATCTCGTAAAGTCAATAAACGCCCACCGGATTTTACAGGATATGCCATATTCCAGTAATTCGACTTTCTATTAATACAATGAAGCAAATATCAAAAAGTATTTCACATCTAAGTTTCAATGGTAATTTTACAATCGAAAGCGTAATTTTTTAGTTAAAGACTATTAAAATTGCCCCTGAAATTCATCCAATTATGTTTATTATATTTAATTTAATTACTGCATGACTAAAAATATCTTTTGAAGAACGACTAAAGTTCTCCCAAATATGTAATCAATTTTGTTTACAATAATTATAAGATATCAATAGGAATAATATGAATAAAAGAATGTACTGATGAACCGTTAACACTTCTACACAATATAATCCAATTCTGTTTGTAATAATTATAATTGTACGAATTGTATTAAGAGAAATAAAAAAAATATTCCATTACGTCTAACTTGTAATTACTCGCCAACTAAGAACACGATAACCAGTTTAATCAAGAACCGTCCAAACTTCCCTAAAAAATCATCCAATTTCGTTGATTTAATCCACGTCGACAAAGTTGAACGAGAAATAGTATGCCCGTCTCAAAATTTCGTTTCAAAAGCTCTTTCGTTGAAATGGCTCGTATCAAATTTAAATTTCCCCCTGTACATTCAACTGCTCGACGTTTTTTTTTTTCACTCGTTTTCGAGGGTTAATCAGTTTGAATTAGCGGGGCAGACGGTAAAACGCGTCCAAGTGTGCGAACCGCAAAACGTAATTCGATAAACGGAAGGGTTGTTTGTAATTTTCGGTTCGCTGTTGAATCGCGGAAAGCCAAAGCTTCGTTTCCTTCACCTTAGCTAGTTGCCCAGGAAAAGCTGAATTCACTGGGTATCTTCGAGGGGTGGGGCGTTGAGATTAAATTAATTCGTTCTGTGAGTTGAACGTCCACCATACAAATTCTTTGCACGAATCTGCGAGTTTTTGCCCCGTTAAACGACGCGTCGAGCTAATAGATGAATAAAATGCAGCGGATTTTTCATTTCATCTTATTCGTGTTATTTCCTCTTGTGTGTGTGTGTGTTTTTTTACCTTTTACCAATATTTGAGGTTGGCGGGCCTATTGTAATTGTTGATATTATTAATTCTAATTATTGGCGCGGTTGTTTGTACAGATTCATATTTTTATTGACAAAGAAATGGAACTTCAATAACAGTATGTTTTATTTTGTATACACACAAAGATAATATAATTATAAGTTTCGCTGTATAAAAAGAACGACTAAGGGGTGTAAAAGAGTAAATTGATCTTATAACTCACCCAGACACGATTTTCCATCAATCCCCAGTTGGTAACCAGAACGGCACTCACAATGGAAGGAGCCAGGATTGTTGTGACAAATTTGTGCGCAACCAGCTGTACCTTCGGCACATTCATCTATGTCTGTGAAAAGTCAACGAGAAAACTGCTATCAAAACAATTATTTACAATGTTGAATCGAATCGCAGCAGTATATTCACGTCTTTGACTGAATTCATATTTCAATACTTTTGTACCTTTTATCGCAAAAATATACTATTTCAAAATTTGTTTATCGTTCCACTTTTTCGTTCCTGTTATCGACCTTTCGAAATACATAATAAAATTTTTATCGTTTTTTATTTACGTTAGGTCTTAAAAAAGAATTACAAAAAGGTTAAATATTCTAACTCTAATTAAAAAAAATAAATAAAAATTAAATGATATTGAAAATAGTCTATATTTACTTCATAATATTAAATTACGTAAATACTATAATAAATACCATTTAATTAAGAACCAGTTGCCAAAGAGAATTCATAACGTCGTTCGTCAATTTTTCGACGACACGATATCGCGCGTGACCACGCGAATGTGAATTTATAGACAGGAGATTATCGTGACGACACGAATTCCGGCACGTAGAGACTGGAGGCGAGCGCGGTTGCACTTGAAACACGATTCGATTCGAGCTTGTGTTCGCGAGCTCGTTTTCACGGAGATACCGACGTCGATTAGCATACAATGGGACTATATAGGCACCTCCAGCCGTGTTCAGGCCACGCGTCGTCTGCGAATCGCACACAGTCGCCTGTTAAGTTGACTAATCGACGCGAAAGTGCTCAGTGATTTATGCACCGGCTTCTGGCCAAACGGAACGAAACGATTGATGGACGCCGGATTGTTCTCTGATGATGATTCGCATGATTGGTTGTAGCTGCGGTCTGTTTGGAATTTCAGATACTTGCGTAAAATTTGGTGTTCTCGAAATAGGTATCGCTTTCAGAATCTTCGCTTCTTCGTTTCTTTCTTATCTAAAATTACTCAGAATCTTAGAAATTATTACAAAATATCCAAAAATCGACAGAGAATTATTTGTGTCAAAAAATACCCTTCATTTTATGTCTCTCTAAGGACAATAAAAATTGCAGACACTTCCGTGTTTCTAACAGCAACCCTTCTTTCCACCATATACGTTCTAAGGAATTTATTGGAATTTAGTAGAATTTATTTAAGGAAAGCCAGATCTCCCGATTTACGAGTTTCTCATTCGATATCGTATCTGCTTTTTTCACGCCTTGAACTACACGATCCTCTAACTTTAGATTCTACTCCCTTTCGAATTTCGAGCAAGTTGCGCGGAAGAAACATGGGGGATGGCCGCGCGGAGCGTAGGTTTTAGGGATAGAAAATTGTAAGTCACGGTTCTACCCTTTGCGCCCGCGTGACAACTGTGCTATATCTCAATCTCAGGTCGTATCGACTTTACAAATCCAAGGATTTGCCGATACGACATATTAGATGCTATGAATAATGGAAATAAAGAATTTCTTGTAATGTTACCAATACTGAGTAGAATATCCGTATTGTACTATTTCACAAATTAAATAAAAATTGCTTGCAATTAGTTAAACTAATTTCTGAACCAAGTTAATCTTTTCATAGTAAATGGTAATTTGTGATTTGATATTATGTAATTATAATAATAATTCGTAAAATTAACATTCTTAATTGAGCCAAAATTATTTACAATTAATCGAATTAATTTCCGAAACGAATTAATCTATTCATCATATATATATTATTTTTACTGACTAAGGTAAAACTATTTCGTTAATTCCAAAAAAATTGTCTAACTCATAAATACATCTTAGTATTTGTTGCCAACAAAGAATACGTCAAACTGTGTAACACTATAAACAATATCTTTCATCCAACATTTTCCATCCGCATGTATATCATCGTGAAACAATAGTTGCAATTATAACGTTTAAAATGAAACATAAATCACCTATGCAGGAAGACCCTTTGACACGAAATCCGTCGAAACACGAACACTTCACGCCCGTTTGAGTGTCTTCGCACACATGCTCGCACCCACCGCGATCCTGATTGCAACGTTTCACGTTATTCAGTGTCGCTTCTGGAACAAAAGCCAATGAATTTTTCCCTACGTGGACTCTTATCCGACCGACTTTCCCCCGTCGAGAAGCGACATTCATTTGATCGAGCGCGGTATTTTTATGGATTCTTTGTGTCTGGTATATGGTGTTACCTACGGTGACGAAGTTTTAAATTTATAAAACGTGTAACGTGTAGTGTAGGAAAATATCCCTCCCCTGCCCGCTATGTTCGCGTTAATTGTGTAAAAACTCTTTTTCCACGAGCAATAGAATTTCTTTGGAAATTCTGGAAAATGAGAATCAACCAGTGATAAATTTTTGTAATATGGAAAATTCCTTTGTATTGATTTTATATAAAACGTATAAGAAAATATTTTTCCCCCTTTTTTCATGTTTATTCCGTAAAAACTCTTTTTTTTCTCTTTTTTCGAAGGTAATAGAATTTCTTTGGAAACTCTGCAAAAAGAAATTGAATTAGTGATGAACTTTTAAAATTAAAATTCTTTTCGGTCTTTTCGGTCCAGATAAGCAGATCGGAATGGAGTTAGTGAGTGAGATAGATTATTTTAAGGGCTGACAATCAATGTCTTCTAATTTTGTTAATTTTAATTATTCCTGTATTAAAAAAATGACGAGTATTCTTGAAGCATAACTAAATAGATAAGAAAACGCTGATAGAAAAATGCCTCGCGATTCTGTTTTGGAAAACACCAACGCGATGCTTTAAACTAAAATACCCTCTTAACGTATAAAATTACATGGAAGCTTTCATTGAAAGTTATTTCATTTTCGTTTTAATTCCCACCAAAATCGAAGGGAAAAAAGAGGGTATCACCGTGATTCAAGTTGAAGCTTGGACATAAAAATTACATCAATAAATTCAATTTTCTATATTTTTCTGCCCGAAAACGTTTTAAAAGGTTGTATTATCTTGAATATCTCGGACAAATATTTTTCCATGTATCGATTTTGTTTTAACGGCATCTTACCTTCCTCTTTTACGCAACGCGGAAGTACGCCTAACCAAGTGCTATCGCTGCAGAAAAGTCGATCAGCCGTCGAGTCCTCGAAAACGTATCCCTTCGTGCACTCGTAAACTGCTACGAGGTATCGATTGTACGGTGGCAGTATATTCTTCCTCCTGAAAAAAAGTACCCAGGCAAACATGTTTGGTGGTCGCACCCCGCACTCGAAATTGCGATAAATCCTTATCGAACGAAACGCTACGTTAATAAGATATCAGCTAATCTCCATAAGTCGATATAACGTTCGTTACGTTATACACCATGTTCAAAATTATTTTATATTTTGCACAATAAAGATAGAAAAGATTGTGATATTGTGTTCAAGATCATATCATACCTAAAGCTAAGTCTCATATCTATATTAGTGAAATAAAAATGGACATAGAGTGAAAAGATCGAAATTTAGTGGACCAAGAAATTGAAAGTTCAATAAACTGAGAACTACATTTTATTATATTTACATTTCTTAATTATATTAGGTTGTCCGGAAAGTTTCTTTCGTTTTATAAGGAAACAATAGACGCACAATATTTTTCGTTTTGTATTATTTTACTGAATTACGTATGATCCATTTTGTTCTGTTTCTATTATTACGATCATACGTAATTCGATAAAATAATATAAAACAAAAAATGTCGTGCATCCGTTATTTCCTTATAAAACGAAAGAAACTTTCTGGGCAACCTAATATTATTGAGAATATTGAAACACTATTCGTTGAATTAATCAAAACGCTGTGCAAAGAATATTACGAGGAAAGAATCTTTTGCAATAAAAAGATTTACCGTGCAGTTTTAATCAAATTACCAAGATTTGCTCTTACATCTACGAGACAAAATTCTGTAGGACTGGAGAGTTACATTAGAACTCACTGCATGCTACTTGATCAGATACGAGAGCTCTCCATCGAGCAGATTCGAGACGCAGGGTGTATAGAAATCCTCAATAGATGATTTCTACTCATACCGTAGGGATATGATGTTGATAAGCAAGATCTATTCAGAGGAATCCATCGATCGTGAGAGCTTAAATGACTAGAATCTACACACAGTATTATATCTATTACCTGAATGGCTTGATCGATATAATGACCAATATTTTTGTTTGCTTGATGAAAGTATTGCTTTTCAGAAATACCATAAACCACCGGCGACCTGCGTAGCAACAGACGCGTTAACAAATGTATCGCTTTTCTCTAATTTCTCATTCGACCTAGTTCCTGACGTTTCAATAAGTTTCAATAATTCTCCAATTTCAATTCGAATTTAGGTAACAGCCTCTACCACAACCTTTCAAACTCGTATCGTTGTAGGTGTTATATTTCTATGATTTTAAAATGTTGTACATACCATTTCAATTTCTTCCCTCGATTAGAGCGATGAAAAATTGTCGATACATCACGGTCATATTGAAGAAATATTTATATGGAATTTTTTGCTTACTCTCTATTAAAAATTCATCCAATATTAACTTTCTTAAACCCTGATATTAGTTTTTCTTCGATTCCCGATTTCTCTAATTGAACAATAAATAGTAAAGAACCTTTGAACAGTAATCTTTTGGGAAGAGCCTGACAGTGCGCAGGCAAACCACCAGATACATCTAATGCTATTTTCGCATATTAAATACCACTATGCATAATATAATTACTACTACCATTTTTTGCATCTGATATCAGAAATGCAAGACGTCTTGAAGATAAAGAGATAATTATCTTTTAAATGTTCATTCTGAATTCCTCGTCACTTTATCGCACTGATAAACAGTTGTCAAAACCCTATCCAATTTCCATATTATTTACGATGCAATATCACAAATAAAACGAAACAATAAAAAGAATTCCTTCAATTACCTCAAAAATCAACTCTATGATCACGTTCAAATAATCAAGAAAAGCATACAAAAGAGCAATGTATAACTAGCGAGATATACCAGGAAACATCAAACCGCAAATCAAGTTACAAAATAGCTGAGAAACAGGTACAAACGTAATAGACATTCACCTCCTTTATCCCTCTGTTTCCCGATAGAGATGGAAAGAAAATGAGATACAAACCTGGCGTACTTGGCAGGATTCGCGTTTTCAAGCAGAGGAGCTTTAGCAAATCCTTTTCTGCGAGCTTTCATGAAGCAGCTGAGATCCAACCTCGACATTATTGTTTCATTGAGCGCGGCGCGCGCCGTAGCTGGCGGCGATTCGAGCGCCGACTTCTCGCCGCTCTGCTTCAACCTCTGTTTCCTCTCTTTAGCCTTCCTCCGCTTCTTCAGCTCACCGATCCTTTTGCGCGCCCTCAGCCTCTCCCTCGCCGCCCTTTCCTCCGACGGTGTCGTCGAAATTGGATCGTCACCGAGATACAGATCGTTGCGAAAGTGTCGGAATCTGTTGTCTAAACGGAGATCAAAATTGCGATGCAGACCGAGGTAATGAAAACGGTAATTCTTTGAATAATCCGCGGAAATTTAAATAATGATACGTGTTAAAGGGAATGGATGTGATTTTTGTAATAGAAATATAATAGAAAATGAAAAGTTTAAAGGAACGTGGATGATGAATAGATTGCGGACGGAACTGTGTATTTAAATGTAGAAACTAATTTAGTACACATTCTGTGTGACATAAATTTTATGTAATTTGTTATCCAGGATGTGTATGTCACTAGTGAGACATGCAAAACGTAAACTGAAATTTGAAAAATATAATGCTCTTTTCAGCAAACAATAAACAGAGAAAGCCTACTCATTGAAGAATCATTGGAACACAATGTCTGACCATCACCCAACTTATTCTACTGTGTCGACTATTTATTATATATTCCATTCATTATTGAAGCAAGATTTAGAAACTATAATTTTTCCACGCACGAGATAGACCGAGTAACGAAATAACATTGAATCTGAACGTCTGACCATTTCTCTACTTATTCTACTGTATAATAGTGTTTCAAATATATTTCATCTCTTGCTTAACCAGAATTTTGAAAATATAATCCTTTTTAGGCGAAAGATAAACAGAGAAAGTGTACTTCATTGAAAAAGCATTGAAACCTAATGTCTGACAATTAACCTAGTTATTCTACTGTTACGCGGTCATCGCAGGACCAATTATCTCCACACAGAAAATCATCTACATAATAAACTTCTATCACTTAACAGACTGTGCGTAGGAAACGAGAATTACCGGTTGTTATAGTGCTTAAAATTAGTTTCTTCAGAAACCTTGAAAATATTAGCAAAGTAACGGGTTTTTAGTTAATGGCAATACATAGTTGCACTGCACCTTTAGCATACTGGTATATTCACTTTTGTTCCTCCTCTATTTTTTCTTTTGTCTATACTTTAATTTTACATATTACTTTAATTGGCAATTATTGCATGACAGTGAAAAGACTGTAGAATATGGAATATTTCAATTAATAGAAAGACATGATCAATTGAATAAGAAAGCTTTCACATAATGAAAAACATAGTTTCTACATGTTAAAATATATTATCATATTATAATGCATTTTATTATAATCGAAATATGAAATAATATCTGTTATAATAATAATGAAAAAGATACAATGTATGTCCTATACATATTCTTCAGAGATTTTTTAATATGTTAAGTTGAGTTGAATTACATTTCGCGAAAGAGCCATCTCTCAAACCATGTAAATGTCCTTCCATCTGATATTAGTATAAATGTTTCAGAGAGAATGGTTTCAACAGTGTACATTTTTACGCTACTTTTACCGCATTTTACCCTATAAAATAGTTTCTATTTCATTTCCATAGTTAGCGTCACACTTTCCTTTCTGAACCCGTTACATGAAACGATACGAATTCCATTTTAATACACTATTCGAGCGATATGATGTTTAGACAACAGAATATTTGAATAGCAGAACATCTGAATAATAGATCTATTGTGTTTATGAAATTATTTACCTGTGTCTACGTTTTATGTCAAGAAACTAATTTTGTGGAAATGTTATATGTGTGTTTGTTGCTATGGAGGCATCATAGTAGGATCAAACAATCTTAAAGTTTCAAAGAAAGACACCTTCTCCCTAAATTCATAGAAATAAATCTTTCTTGATACAAGAAGGTAATATTAAATATCACTCGCAAATATATTCTGCAGTCTTGTCAGATCAGTTTTAACAGTTCATTTATTTTTCATTAAATAAACTCTGATTCAAACCGTGGCCATCCATAAATCTGCTACCATTAAGTTGAAAATGGATAACACGGTTTAGTAATTGACGCAGTCGCGTAAGGGAGCTCCCCAAATTTCCATAAATTCAAATTTGAGTTATAACGAACAGACGGTGTAACACACAGCTAACCATGCATCAAAATCACATCTCCAACGCCAAAATTGTCTAAATACACGGCGGAGAATCGGAGCATCTATCAACTAAAGGTCTCAGTGAAAATGTAGTATAACTGTATTTATTCTACAGGAAAAATTGTACGAATGTTCTCCATATTTAGCTGCACCATCTAATATTTTAACATATGGAACATTGTAGAGATTTCTTATCAGTATTTTGTCAAATAGTTTTTTTTATATAAAAATGCCAAAAACATCCTTTAAAAAACTTTTCATAGTAGAATACTCCTTTAAAAAACGTTTCATAGTAGAATACTCCTTTAAAAAGGAACCTTTAACTTTACCTACAGTTCTTTTAAATTAAAGACCTTAGCACTTAAGTCAGTTTTCCTCTTAACCAGATATGTAACGAAAAGTGGTTGAAAAATACGAATGCGCGCGTGCTCTATAATACCGCCAAAATCCCAAGAATTGCTTTAATCACTCTTAAGTTAATGAGGAATTACTGGAATGTATCTGGCAATGATTCTATATGGCTTATCCACAGTCGAGTTATTTGGAAGCGTCAGAATCAAGTTACTTCCCACCAGAATCTTCTGTTTATTTGTATGGCCCAGGCCTAATCCAAGACGAACGAAACATACCTATAATCTATCACACTCTACGACAAGTTTATGACAAAAAATTGACGTACAGTTTCAAGCACATCCTTGATAGTAATTATTGCAAGTTTATAATTCCTGATCGGCCGGATAGGACTGATATTCATCGGCAGGACACGAACAGATATTGACGGATTGAGAGTATCGGCTGATCTTAGTGGAACTAATGCCATATCCTAGTTGTGCCCATTAAAATTCTGCAATCATGATCGTTTGCCAAAGAATTGTATTTTCTTTGTATTTATGGATTTGTTTATGTTACTAATATAAAGTTTTATATAAAGATTCCTATTTATTTTTCCAATTTTAATTTACCCACGCTTTTTCTTTTTTTCTTTTGTTATTTAGTTTTCATCCCAATAAATGGTCTCAACACGAGGTGCAGAATAATATTCAGAAACCTTTTCCAGTTAGTAACGGTATCTTGGAAAAATTGAAAGTGATTTGTTTGATGAAGCTCGTTTACCGAGCCGCTACAAACTATGTATGTATTATCGCTTTGGTTGAGCGTTTACGATATGATCTTGCCACGACTTATGTGATCAATTTTCTCTAGATAAACAAAATAGAGAAAGGAATAACTAAAAGTATCATCATCCTATCTTTCTCCTTCCAGCAGCCAAAGGAAAAGGACACGGTGGAGAAATCTATACAGCATGAAACGCGTGCAAATTGAATTCAGATTGAACGCTAATTAAATCGTGGCACGGCGATACCGTGTACTGTTTGTCATGTATGGTATTACGATCGTTAACGTGATAACGAGCGTCATTGCTTAAATTCAACAACACAGCGGACACGTGTGTGCACGCATTACCGCGTTAATATTGTTTATCGCGGCGTAGAGACAAGCAGTAAATACCGACAATGCGTCAATGAACGACGATCGCGTGCCGTTGCTCGCGTGCCGTTGCTCGCGTGATTCCTATCCGAAACTTTCGGAGAACTTCAACTTCAACACCCGGAACATCCGGTCGTCACCGGAACTTTCTCCGTAAGTGGCGCGTTTGCTCGTGCGTTTACTGAAACGCATTTCGATGCGACTACTGAGTCCGATACGTCTCATCTTCTTGCCAAATGGCTATACGCGACATATGTCGAGAATCTTATGACTTGAAAGATTTCGAAAAATTGATTTTTGGAAGACGATCGTGGATTAAGAGAGATTTCCGATTTGGAGAGAATACTTCATCTAATACGGAAAATAATAGTAACTTTTACAGGTTTGCTGATGTAGCTGAATTATTTTAATTACGAAATTAAAAGGAAACAAAAGCAATTAATTAAAATGTATATGAATAATTACGAAATAAATAAAATTTAATGAAACGAAAATATCATATAAAGATGATAATTGGAAAAACTAGGAAAATCACTTTTATTCAAAAGAAGTTTACTTTGCTCTCTTTAATTAAAATGTCCTATCTGGTATGTTACAGTTTTCGGAATATGATAAAATATTTAAAGTTCCCAGCGTTCCGTTTCTTTTAAGCAAAGTTATATCATACAGGCTGTTGCGATATTCCAATTGAATATTGTAAATTGAATGAAGAGAAACGGAAACGGCATATAAAATGATAAATCTCCAGTTTTCTTCAGTTTCGAGATGGTGGATAAAACATTTTCGCTGAAAGCCACAATATTCAATTAATAAACGTATTAGGTAGTAATGACTATTGGAAAATTATCACAATAGATGTTACGTCGCGTGACATAAACTCGCGTTGAGAGTGGTCGCCAGATGCCGATCTCTCTTAACTCGGACGAACAATCAACCCAAGGAGGTGTCATAAATCTATCCATTTGTAACAATTAGGACCACTAGTCCCGTACGTGTCTTTGGGACTAAAAGTGGCCCTTAAAATACTCCTTGAGCTTATTGTTCGTTTCTAGAAAACACGGAGAAAGCGGGGTTTTTTCCCATGAGCAAGGCCACCCACGATCGACGTTTGGTTGGAGACTTCCTCCACCTATCTTCGAATAGCGATTTTTCTAAATCAATTAGCCTCTCTTGACTTTACCCTCACTTTGCCTAACGAACAGTACAATCAGTACAAGCTTTCCTCCGCACGAACACCGAGTCGGAAAGTCAGTCTGAGTTCAAGTTTACCTTTTCACATAACAGTCCAAGTCGGCTCGTCTAAGTCTAAAATCTGCTCTCTTAAGTCATTCGTCTTCTCTCTTACGTCTAAGTCTTACGTCTTCAGCATAAGTCGAAGTCATAACTCAGTCTCAATTCTTATTCTCTCACGCGGCACACGGTGGCCAAGCTACACAGTGTTAATTGCGAATCATAATCACTCGAGTCACACGTCTACACCTTGATGCAAACGACATTATATTTTGCGCGACAGCGAAAATTACCTCGCGATTCTGTATGAACATTTGTAACTTAATCGAGAAGAGTTGTTGGAAATATATAGTATATTTGATCTGTTACCACAGTGATATACTCATTGAACTACCTCTATTGTCCTAACCGAAATAGGGGATCGGCTCACTTCGCGGCGTCGGTCATCAGATCGTAACGGTAATTTACGTCTCTCGTTGGCGCGACTCATCGCGAACGCGTCTCCGCGCGAAGCGGTTGAACAATAGAACTTACTTTATTCGAACCTGTCAAGAGACAAAATATTTCGGGTAATCGAATAATAGGAGTTCGGATAATAAAGACTCGCTTGTTACTCCCATCAGCTGTTGCTGTGAATTTCGGTAACAGAAGTTGACGTTCGGATAACTGAAGTTGAACCACGATTTCGAAACAAATTGCGTTAAATAAACGCGTTCGTATAACTGAAAGTACGCTGGAACGTAGTTCGAACAATAGAGAGTTAGTTACGAGTGCTTATATAACTAACGATAAACAAAAACAGATTCCTATAAACGGGGTTCGGATAAACGAAGTTCTACCGTACATGAAATAAAAATGGAGTCCGAAAAGAAAATCGAGATCAATCGGTAACTTAGAAGTAGCTTAGTAAATATTAGACTCAGATAAGTAGACATTACTCAAAGTTGTGTAGGATAAGTGATAATTGTTTCGAAGGAATTTCGATCGGTTGATCCTTCTCCTGCTTGCATTATCCTCTTAAAAGCTTTACAACTTTTGCCCATATTTCTATAGTTAACTCTGGATGAGGTTTGGTTTCATCATAATGAATTGTATAGCTTATTCTATCTCAGGAACAAAGACAAAGGCAGGACAATGACTTCATGTTTCAACGTTAACTCATTTGAAATGGACGATATTATTCCGTTAATAACGTAAATGTAATGTTAATATATAAATAAATAAATATATAAAATATACGTTAATAACATAAAATATTAGTAACTTTATTACACCGAAAGTTACGTGGTCTGCCCTCCTTTTATCTTTGAAATTTAATTTCTGGTAATTCAGGTAAAAATTATTGCAACTGAGATGAGATACAACTGTGTAAAAGGAGAAATACAGTAATTAGAGAAAAGAGGAAGAGAAGAGAAGCTTTTACGACCTCCGCGATAAACATGTAGAATAACTTAAAAGTTCCAATAATATGAAAGAAAGAATAAGAAATAATTCTTCAAATTAAAATGATGAAATAAACCGTTTTTAATACTAACTAAATATACTATACAAATTGTAAGTAGTTTAAAATATTGAATATATTTAAATCTCAATCTCGATGAATATTAAGATGAATTACCCAGGTTTGGAATTAAATTTATTATTATTACACGTAGTTTTCGCTCGATTTTAAACTCGATTGTAAGATAGCAATATCATATTGAATAAACGATTTCGTATTCAAACATAGAGATACAGTTTAATTAGCGAACAAGCAACGGTTCTATTCTCGGAACGGTTTAACGGTCTAATAAACGAATCAACCGCTTCGCCTCGCACTTCTCTAAAATAGGAAAAATCGAGTTCAATCGTTTTCTTTGGAACATCCATTAATAGCGTCGACGAAAAAACTCTTTCCAAGATGATTCGATAGACGCAATAAAGATACAAGTAAAAGATACTTCACAATTAGCTACTATATACGTTATATTTCGTATTAGATCGTGATAAATGAAATGAACATACTCCATAAAACTGTCAATGTCTATTACTTCCTGAAAATGATAACACAACCAATAAGAATAAATGAATTGATTACGAAGAATACTAAGGTTCGTTTTTTATCACGTTAAGATATTAAAGTATATAAAAAAATTGAAATT
This sequence comes from Bombus confusus, assembly GCA_014737475.1. Classification (NCBI taxonomy): domain Eukaryota; kingdom Metazoa; phylum Arthropoda; class Insecta; order Hymenoptera; family Apidae; genus Bombus; species Bombus confusus. The sequence continues at coordinate 313,575 of JACXIV010000093.1, forward strand.
TTTTATTGTTACGAGGTTTTATGGTTTAGTGGTTTTATAGTTATGAGGTGTAGTATGCGATTCTTTCCCAAATTAAACGGCTAAAAAGTATTTAGTAATAATTTCAATACTTCCAAGTTTATCCCATTGTTAAATCCTATTCATCTGTCAATCATTATCAATAATCATTTCAATGTCTTACTATGTCAAATTAGTTTAGTCGCGGTAATCGATAGCATTCTTATGCGATGAAATTCGTTCATCGGTTCGTAACCGCATGATTTCGAAAGTTCATGGCAACCGTAACTTCCTTGTTACCCTAGTTCGGGTTCTGGGAAGCCTTTGTCGTTATCGATTAATGGAAACGTAGCATCTCGCAGCGAAGCATCGAAAATTGACGTTGACTTTTCTGATCAGAATTATCGCAATATTTCATTGTACAAAGTGTCTAAAATTTATTCGATCCTATTTAATATTTAACAAAGAAAAATAAAGTTCATATAGTGGCAAACATATAAGTAGAGAAACTTCTCATATTAAACGTAAGTTCAACTAAATTTTTGTCCTAATTGTTTCTTGAAATAAAAGTTTGTAAGCTATTCTATATTTTTAGTGTTTCAAACTGTGAGGAATGTATTCTTGAATTCTACATTATAGAAAATAGGCGAGGATCTGTCGTATTTAAAAAGAAATAGCAACATTCTGAAAGATTTCAAACATCTGCCTGGAATAATTCCGTTTCAAGCAAAGAGAATAAATAATATTTTAAAAATAGATATATCTTTGTTACATTGTACGTAACAAAGGATCTCGTCCCGAAGAGGATCCCGTCATTACTAAATCATTGTCAGATACAGTTGCCATCTAACCGACCACACCCTCGCGAAGATTTATAAAACGACGTGTACTCGTTTGGAAGAGACACGGGACGAGCCGTAAATTCGACCACGCGTCAAACGTACACGTGTTTCGAGCATTGGGACAAACGACTTGTAAGAAACATCGGAAACAAAGGACATAAACTTCAAACTGACCCGTCTAAAACCTTCATCTATTAATCTTATTCAAAGATATATTTTTTAAATCTTAAAATAAGGTGCTGTGCAAGTTCTGATTCTTATTATTTTAATAGATATATATATATAGACAAAAATGCATGGTTTCTTTAAGTAAAATATTTTTCTCTGACTATTAATTAATCGCTTTGGGGACATCTTGGAAAGTAAATTTAAAAAATTATTCGTTCTAGCTAGGATGAAACACGTTGTAGACGAGAAATACTAGTACAGACTTGTGAACAGACATTTCTATCAAAATCGCATTAGACAACAATCACAACACGTTTATCAAGATCGTGAAACAGTGGCCATTTGCAGAGTCATTTTCAAACACGAGAACAGCTTTGCGCGATGAATTAACTTTGAACGCGAAATAATTACTCTGCACGTCGATAAACAATGAATTAAGCGCAACGCTATTTTGCTCTCTCATTTTAGCTTCAATTTCCCTGCGAAATCATTAATTTCAACATCACCACTCAAATCTCTACGGCAAAAATTACCGCTCCTCGAATACGTCGTTTATTTCTCGCGTTTAGCTGTCGTAATTTCCGAATTTATTCCACTTCTGTTTTCATTTTCAGCAAAACGATTTTTTATGTTTCAAGAAAATGTTTAATATAATACTGAAAGAAGTCATATATACCAATAGAAATTTTCCATATTTGGCACAAATTTCAGACATTTTTAACATTAGAAAAATACAGTTGGTTCGAAGATGACCGAAGGAACGCAAATTACAAATGAAATGTTATTTAATTGGTTGAAGATGTGGTTTGGCCAAGTTGCGTGGGACACCCTGTATAAGCCAGAGTTCGCGAGACTGGATCCTAACCACGCACATAATGCAACCGTGCTTCCTGTCCAGGGTTGGGCCTGCAGTGACCAATGCACTTGATTTGCACGCTGGCACGCGCGTGCACACGATTACCCGGAAGGTTTCTCCGCGGTCTTCGCCCGACCCACTTCGAATCAGTAGAATTAGTCGCATAGTAGTGTCGCCTGTCTACCACATATTTACACTCGCGTCTTATTAACGCCTCTTGTGATGCATGAAATTTAACAAATCATTCAGAAACTGCTATTTTCTCTTCTTCTTTTTTATAAGTTGATTACATATATTATTTTTAATAAAGAACAGTCTTGTGTTGAAGTTGAGGAAAAATCTAAATTCGTACTTTCTGATTACCGACTTTGTACGATTTTTATTTGTCACGTGGATAAAGGCATAAGATATTCCTATAGTCTATTTCAGGGGCTGATGTGACACTTGCCAGGGCTATGAGTCTCGTAAAGCAAAACCTCATAGAATCCCACTCTATCCTGCACCAATCGTATTCTGGAGCACAAAGATAGTTTTGTTACTGCCTTTTCGAAAGAAATTACGCTGAGGCCGCAATAAAAGGGTGGATTAGGTCACAGTTCCTTTTTCCCAGTAAATAGATCAAGACATGAAGTAGTAAAGATTAGCTGAAAAGATCACTGAAACAATCACGATTCTAACCCAACGTTTTTGTGCTGAATTACCTAGCGATGCTTCAAAGCTATAAATCATACTAAGATTGTAACAGAGAAAGAATTAGGTCATGGTTCTTAAATTTTTCCAATAGAGTCCATTTAGATTTACCGTAATGAAAGTCAACAGAAAATGCCGTTGAAACAATGAAGCTTTTAACGCAAGGACACGTCGAAAATTATTTAACGATCCATCGAAATTATATTATATCGTAATATACGAAATTATTATATGAGATCTTTCGCGTGTCATACCTGATTGAACCCTAAAACAGAGTCTCAGAAAATTCTCAGTTTCAAAATGATAAAAATATCTTGGGAAAATGCAGAGAGACTTGTTAAAAACTTGATACGACACAATCGGAATAATAAACAATTACAGAGAAGATGAAAATAGTAAAATACGAATGAAGCTCCTGTAGAAAATCTCGACCAATGTAAATTACAAGATTAAAGCTAAATTTCAGATTTCAAATGCACGGACCGCTGCACAAATTCCTTCAAGAGACATCGAAGAGAATAGATTAAGTTCTAGAATTGAGGATTTCCAAGTTGTACTCGGTATTAACGTCATCTAAGGATCCTGATCATAATTCGCTATATACGAAAAGTCCCTATATACATACTATCGAACTAATGTTAATATCCATGATTAGTAATAGCATTCATATTTATAAAAACTAATCATACTGATATGTTTTAACATTATCTAAGTACTTTTACAATTTAACAATTTTTCTTTCAGTAAAAGTAAAATTCCTAGAACTCAAAGATTCAAAAGCTTCGAAGATGCAAAAATTCACAGAAATTCTAAATTTACAATTAAACAATCCTACATTTCTAGGATTTAAAAATGGAATTCTAAAAATGCCAAATTTTTAAGACGCAAAGATGTACAGATGGATATTCCAAACCTCTAGAATTCAAAGTCTCTAACCTTAAAAAAACTCAAAGATTCAACTACACGCCAATTTTAAACCCCCGAGAGAATAAAAAAAAATCTTTAAAAAATCCAAAAGTTATCACGTTCATATAAAAACTCGTCCAAACAACATTCCCCGGACAATTCATTGAAGTACTACGCTGGAATAAAAAGTATATTCGAATAATCTCGAGCGCTGGCCAACATAAAAACAGGGATGACGGTGCGAGATGAGCATCGCGAACGTTATCGTTAGGAGGGAACGTGGTCTCCACGTGTTATACGATACATTCAGTCGGAGGTTTATCTCGATCGCGGCAAATTCAAGGTATGCTATGCCGGTAAATTTCGTGCCCCTGAAGCACGCCGAATGGAACAAGGGGCGACGCGTTCACGAGGGCACGTTCCTTAACCGCTACTCGACAAATTCCCGAACCACTCCAGAAACGTTCCAGAGTTCTCCATGGCCCCTCAGCTATTCCGTTCCGACGGCAGACCGCCGAATCGATCGTAAATCGACGGCATCTTCAACAATTTCCGCGTATTCGACCTTTCAACGGTTGCTTAAAGCAAGGGACACCCGCTAACGCGTTCTTATTCCATTGAATTATTTTCGGTTTGCGTAATCAACCAGTTGATTCAGATGGAAATCCTCTATGAATCTAGTTGAAACTCTGAGTTGGTTTAGTATTATAATGTTTCGAATTTGGAATTTAGTGTACTTTAAATTATCACCTATGTAGAATTTCGTTTTAACGGTCAGACATTCAGAAGGATTTCTATAATGATAGATACTGGTAGATATAACTGGTACCAATATTGATATCATATTTTTTTATATAAAGAAATTAAATAATTTTGAAATCGTAAAAGTGCAAATCCTTTTTTTTTAATGGCAAAATCGAAGATTTTTATAAAAAAAGGGAGTAAATGGATATTGTAAATCGAACTTATAGATGTACTTTAGCGAACATACACACACAGAACTTACGAAGCAGATTAACATAATAGTATCACACCATTGTCTATATTAAAATAATCTAACAAAATCTGAAAATTGTAAAATTTCACATAACAAACAAATGAAAAATAATACAAATGTAGAAATTATATTAAAGTTAAGAAAAGAAGTCATTATCGGCAATATTGTAAAGAGTATTTATATGCAGAACTATTATTTATAAAACTTAGACTTTACAGTCCACAATAGAAAAATTTCAGAGTTACAAGGACCATTTTGTGCTCTAGACATTTCTCTTGAGGAAGAGCGCTGAACCAGAGTTCTCATTTCCAGACTTCCTCAGACTTTTAACAATTTTCGCAGTAAGGACGGAGATGATAAGGTAGAACAAACTTTGCAAAATTCTATTTCGCCGTGTGATTTAGACTCGCTGCAGGACAAAAGTGACGCTAGACACGGATAACGTCGAAGAAAATTTAGTTATCCATTTACGCTTTTCCTTTGGTAAAAAGGGAGATTCGATTAAGTTAACGATAGAGATTTATTTCTTAATAAATTTAACAAGTGATATATAAACAGTATAAATTTAAAAAACTCCGATAGAACTAGCGCCGAATACCTTTTTAAAATTTCTTGAATTATCACATTCATTAATCAGAATCAAACGCTGTTACAATCCATAATTTGACGCTTACAATCCTAAAAACGTTCTTGACCTGAAAATTTGATTAATATTTCCTCGGCCAACTATAAGTTCCAATTAGAATTCCAGTCACAATCTCATTCTTCCATCACCCTTGTACGATTAAAAATTTCAACATCTTATTCACTGTCTACTCTTCTTCAGAAAGATATCTCAACAGAACGATGTCTTCGGGCGAAAAGCTAAAAGTGTCGCGGTACTTTAGATAGCTTGAGTAACGATTGTCGTAAAGTCTGGTACACACGAGTGTCATAGATTGACGTTATAATATCATACTAAGATTCTTATTTTTTACCCAATACATAGCCATTGCCGATATAGTACAAACAGGGTAATCATCTCAAATCACATTATATTTTAAAGGCTATAACCCAAGTCCAAAATGATATTTAATTGTTACATCGCTCCATAAATGATATCATCTGCTATTTTTCATTCTGAGTTCTTGAGGCAAAATAAAATGTTACTTGAAAAAAATTATCAGTTAACAAATCTGTGAACCTATAAAATTTCTATGAAAAGTTTCGAATCGATCGTTCCGATCACTCTGATATCTCTACTGTTAAAATTTAGGCTTTAGTTCCGATGGTAAATGATAACTTATATTCGGAGCACGATATAATGAATTTAATTTTATCATTTCCTCCATTCATTAGGTGTCGTTGGTAATATAGAGCTTTCAAACTTATCACTGATGGAATATGAAGCGGATATCTAGATAAAAGAATAATAAAATAATATCTACACGATAAAATGAAATTATAGAACTATCTACGATCTACGAGAAGCTTCAAGTACAGTATCATCCGATTATTTGATTATGAAGAACCTGTCCGGAGAGTACCAAGAATTTATAATTATATTATATCGATAAAGATATAATTCTCATTTTAAGATAAAATATAATAATTAGAATTTCCAATTCCAACATTATAGTACATTTCCATCATTATTCAATTACAAGTTTTACTTAATAAAATTGGCAGTCCATTATTATTGAATTATGAGTTTTACAAAATTTCGCTAAATTGAAAAATTACTTTCTAAGATCGGTAAGTCGCTCTCGTGTGCAGCGAGCCTAACACTCGGATCGTTTTCGCCAGCCATTTACGTTGCCGATCGCGTATCGGCGGTCGTAAATCAAATAAGCGATACTCTTATGGAAATGCGAGATGGCCATGAAGTCGAGAAATGACAGTTCTTCGCGAAACGATTGAAACGACGATGGAATCGGGCAAAGTACACTTCCTTCGAAAGCTTCGCGATTTATCCTCTCGATAAGCCGTGAGAATCCGCATTACTCTTCGCGTAACGCTTGTTGCCATTCGTCGAACCACCGTTTTCACTCGTGGATACGTCCACGTTTTATGAGAAGGATTCGTGGATTTGTAGCGGAGGATATGAGATTCAGTTTAGTCCGGGTGATTGAGTGATTCAGTGGTCAGTTCGTGATTTCAGATTGGTTAAATATTTGATTATTCGAGCAGGTATCGCATCCAGTATTGTGTATCGATTTTCGCGAAAATGTTATGAATAGGTGAACAATTTGGAAACATTTTATTTAGCGTTAGAGAGGATTCGTTTGCGTGGATAATCAACATGAGATATCTAATTTTAGAGGTTCTACATTTTACAAAGGATAATGTTAAAACGATGATTTCGTATCCTTTTTCTAGAAGGATAGAGATTCTGTTTCACAGAATGCAAATGATCGAACTAAAATTTTCTTTTTAGCCGTATGACATTTTAAAGAAGGGTTATTTATTGATATACCTTCGTAAATTTACTTCTACTATTGTATTATCTGAACATTATTCGATTTGGAACTAATATTTGTTAATAGTAGTGTTTCAACGAATGAAACATTTCATAAAATGCAGAAAGTTTGATACAATAATTAGCGTTTCTCCTAGTTCCATTTCTACGCATGGCATTTATTCTCCTAATAAACTTTAGTTCAGCTCTTTAACTAATCATTCCGTAGATTCATTCCTCAGTCAATTCGATACAGTTCATTGAAACGGTTCATCATGATTTATCGCTGTAACCACCATCTTCTACACTAACACCATTAACCTTAGTAGACCAGTTGCGTAACACTGTCTTTACCACGATTCCTTAAAAATAATCTTAAAGTCACTTAAATCCTAACGGTACAACGTTCTACACTTGGGCTAAAAGATATTGATATACCCTCTTTTGCGATACTTTTATATAACAAAGTTAAAATAATATTTAAAGAACTAAAATATTAGGTTGTCCGAAAAGTTTGCTTCGTTTTATAAGGAAATAATGGATGCACAACATTTTTCGTTTTAGATTATTTTCTTGAATTACGTATGATCATAACAATAGAAGTGGAACAAAATGGATCGTACAAAATTTAATAAAATAATGTAACACAAAAAAGGGTTGGGCATCTATAATTTCCTTATGAAACAAAAGAAACTTTTGAGACAACCTAATAATATTAATATGTTTTCTAATGTCTTTCGTACGAGCTCTAGAGACCTGAGGTAGGAGTCCTACGATTTTGAGGTAACCTTTGGCACGGTCTACTTAACTTTGGGTGGTCAAGGATGGATCTCACTATTCTCAGATATCGTAATGGGTCTTACAATCTTGAGAGATCTGAGTTTGTGGTTCTACAAACTCTGGGTGATCTATGATACATCCTACAGGCCTTGTACTTGTGATTTCAGAGACCGAGATCTTTCATGGGATCCTGATACGATGGGATCAGCTACGTGTTCTAAGTAGAAACAGGTTTCTAAACCTTTGGCATATTGAGGATAGATTCACGATCCCGATATATCAGGCATTAAACGTTCTGGATCTCAGATTTGTAGTATACTAATTCCTATGACTCACGAATACTGAATATACGACGTCTCAATCCCAGTTCCAATTCCAAAACCTCGAATTTAATTAAACGTAGTAGCACGACCCTAAAACTTTGGAAGTTGATCCATATCGAATTGATCGAGGAATGAATCTACGGAATGATCGACCATAGAACTGAACTAATTATCGTTAGGAGGGTAAATGTCATGCGTAGAAATGAAACTAGGAGAAACGCTAATCATTGCGTCAATTCAATCAAACTGTTAAATTTCAACATTTTATGAAGTCGAACGAGTAACTTCTAATTTTTCATTTATTGAAATGATGGAAAATTTGCGAGCTTAATATCCTGAGATTTAAAGTCTGTCAATGTTGAACTGATCCAACATGGAACGTGTAAATTAGAATGTTTTGCGTGGCGCTGCTTCACATTCCTTTCAAGATCTGAGGCGAGATCACCCAATTCTTAAGTCATCCCATGCGGATGCTTGAAGAATCTAACCTCGTATCATCTGGCTTATTCGCTCGAGAGAATAGTTACAAATACTATAGAATTATTATACTGATATACAGTAACTCATTAAAGTATTTGTACAGACAAATATTTGCTATATTAATAAGTGCATATTTTTAACGCGACCATCTTTAGAAATAATCTCGTATGTCTAAGATTACACATGTTGTATACTAATTTTTTACCAATATTTACAATAAATGTCTTGTAACTTCCATATACATTTTCGGATTGGTTTCAAATTTTACCAACATAATAACGATAGGTCGAGTCTTATTACGGTACTATTTGAAATTTCAAAAAGTTTCATTTAGCGCACATAATATAGTCGTAGAATTTCTCTGTGGTCGTGAGCCACCACTGAATCTGATTTATTTACACTAAACATAACTTCGATATCATACTATGTCCAGTATTTAAATCTCTACAAATTCTCTGCTCTATATTTACTATTTCAAAGCTTTTAAACGATCAAACAGCGTTGCTGATGCGCTACCACTTGAGCAGTTCTCTTTTCCATTAGTATCCTGTGAGGCTAGTTATGCTAAACGAGGCAAAGTTCTTGGTCAAAGCGATGCAACATCACGAGACACGAGGAATAAAAGCAAAGGCAATATCCTTTGGCTGAAATGAAAATCCTTCGGCGTGTAAACGATGGACGATGGACGAAGAACGGAATCGATTAGTATTCAGAGCGGGGATATTAATTTCCGTGGGAAGCGAGCAAGAGCAACGCGATTACAGGGATTTTTATTCGTACCCTATCAATTGCGAAACGTTCCGGTTTCCATTTTCTTCGTTATGATTTTAGAGAAAGAGGAACTCGCAAGTAGCTTATTCCGCACAGCCGAATCCGTTAATAATTTATAGGATGAAGAGGCTCGAGATGAAAATCATTTTCTTTTGTTCGAGTTTATTGGAAAGAACAGATACGTTGGGTAGTCTGAAAGTTCATAACGCTTTTAATATATGATATATGTATATTTTTATGTACTTGGTGAGATAACAAAAATTGAAAGAAATTAGATTCAGCCAAATAATAATTTTTGAATAAAAATTAAATACGGTAGATATAGAAAAAAATCTGCAAAATTGGTCGATAGAAAAATGTCATTTCTCAGACACCCTTGCTATCGTGATTATGTAATTTTATGTTTCAGATTTGCATCCACAAAGAAAATGCGCTTCTCTTGTATCAGGATTTTCATGCAATTTAATATACAAAGAAAAAAATTTGCGTACAAAAGTTTTTTAGTTTTGTATTGGTTCGCCACGAAGTAAAAGATGTATAATTCATTCCAGCTTTTCAGAGACTACACAAATCCCATGATTACACGTTAACAACAATTTAAAGCACGTAATGCTCGCGTTAAATCATCAGCTCTGCCAACGAAAAAAAAAAAGAAAAAGAAGGAAAATCTAAATCAAGCGATTTAGGGGGCGGAAATTAAAGCGGAGATTCGCAACTGACGTATTCAAGCTGAGTTGTCCGGTACGATTTTATTTTAATTCGAACTTTTAGCACAGTCACGTTCTGGACGCACTTTTAATGGCTCTCTGCTTAAAGCTTGGCTAACAGTTTGCCCATTGTTACCGAATAGAGCTACAAAATCTCGTACGAGGCGAACGCAGACTCGCGTATTGAAATAATAATGCGCCCGAATAGGATTTTCAGGATGAATCACGGGTCACATTGAATATGCAATATTAAAAAGCAGACATGAAGGGAGGAAAGAAGAGATAAAATATCGTCAAACACCGAATATATAATATGACGTGAATGTCTTTCTATATTCGTAACTACTTAAATAAATATGTAAGAAAACTGGACCAAACGAATATGACTTTTTACTTTTCAATTTTTATAATCTTTGTTCGAGATAACTGTTTAATTACAGATAGGAACCACACAAGAGCCAAATTAATCCACCAATCCGTAATTAATATCGTTTGAGTTTTGAAAAAAAAACATAATAAATACATATTAAATGCAAATTATGAAATTTCTAGAAAATGGAATACATCAATTTGGCTTATGAATATATTAAAGCATGTTAAAATATAATGTTTTTTACATATATATTATAAGTAACAGTTCTAAAAAGATGTACTATACTATGGTTAAGCAAATCTGAACGTAACTAATGCTTTCAGGATCGAATCTCTTAGCCTGTGAAATAAATGATTTTTATTCGTTACAAATAATAGGAAGAAATTTTCGTGAAGCGTTCCACATTTTTAGTTACTATAGTTTTAGAAAACAGAATATATAATAGAATACAATATAATAGAATATATAAGAAAAGAGAGATAGACAAGGAAAAGAGATTAGATAGATATAAGGGAAGAGGCAATAAGATGATAACGCCATAAGGTTGATAGAATGTAAAAAGCGTAATATATAAACGGGACGTAAAACCGAAAGCTCGTCCAAAGCCGAAAGACACGGACTAAGTAATAATAAGCAATAAAATAAAATAAATAGGAAGAAATTTTGTTGGGTGGTTTTTTAAAGAAGACGTAACGCGATCAAATTTCTGACCACTTTGACAGAAAGCAAATACATTTATCGTTTAATTAATCAATGATTTATTTAAAACTTTCCTATCCAAGTACATTAATTTTTCCTCAAGCCACAACAATTTTCTCTATAATTCGTATCTTGCTTAAGCCTACTTGCATAAACTTCTATTGGAACAACCTTTAAACAAACATAAGAAATTCATCGTTACAACGAATGCCCGACAACGAACGACTAAATCAATGGTACCATTTCCATAGACTTCATTTCCTGTCGTGTATCGATTTATCTAACGACACGGTTCGCAATCCTCGAGTTTAATGCAAGCATGCGAAGCCGCCGGCATCTTTCGCGGGGCGATCGTGGAACAATCGTCGTGCATGAGAAATGCCCCGGCAAGCAAAGAAACGCCGGAAGTCTCCTCGCCGGTTAATGCTCTTTGTCCTTTTAACAAAGGAGACTTCTTTATGCCTGAACGCGCACGGTCTTTTTGAGCGATGTTTTCCTGCGAATTTTCGGCTCCTATCCCTAGAAATAATGCGACAAGTAATTCATCGGAAACGCGGGCTAGAGAAGAATGGAAAATACTTCACGATGGAACTTGCCGGATGCAGTGAAGTTGAACACAACTTTTAAGTGAAGTTCGTTGGAACGTTACGCTTGCCGGGATAGAAACGATGAAAGTGGTACAAAGGGAGGTGGAAGAACAAAATTCGAGAGCAAATATCCCAAATTGAAACAATCGAAGCGTGTAAAATCGCCGGCCAATGAGAAAGTTCTATACAAGCGAAAGTTTCCGGTTTGTACTCGATACCGAAGATAATGTTATTACATTTTGGCGGAATTTCGTAAGCGAAATTGTCACACCGAATTATATCGTAACAATGAAACATATTTTCGTGACAGTTTCTTGAGATAGTTGGAAGCGTAGAAACGATCGATGGATGAGCCGATTTTGAGGGAGTGAACTAACTGCTGCTGACGTTAACTGCGTGTTAACAATGTTGACAGAGTGAGATTAACTCCTGGTTATTAGACAAAATAGACTTAACCGATCGAACAGCTATTATTATCATTGTTGTTGTTGTTGTTGTTGTTATGTTTTATTATCCTTGCTATTCTTTTAATATCCGTACTATTAATATTATTATAAGATCTTTAACGCAGTTTATAGATATTTACAAGAAATATATAAATGGTCACATCGTAATGTATCAACACAATAGAAACATATTTTGAAAATATAAAAAATCTGTCCGTCACACAAAGAAAAAGATAATACTATTTCAAACTTGTTAGAAACGTCGTGTCATTCTGAAATTATCACATCGTCAACAACCTAACATCAGCTAAATAAAACTTTTCGAATTAAAAATATCAAATTCTTGCAATTCTTGAAAGCATATACGGCATTAACTCAAAGTGAATTTGATTAATGTTCGGCACATGCAATTTTTAAAAGTGAACTTTTAAAATGATAGTAAAAATTATGGATTTAATAAACTTTATATTTTCAAGGCAATATAATTTTCGGTATAACAATTCCACGCTTACTTACTCTTTCTTTTTTACAAGGCGTATCCAATTATCACAGATTACAATTACCATTTAGAAACCTTACAAGATATTTGTACGTAGAAGTATCATTTTATTGAGCGAGAACATATTTACGATGAGAACATCGTTTTGAAACAAAAATAACGAGCGTATCTGCGTACATTTGACAGTAAAGAGACGAGTGCTTTTGAAGCACCGCGTAAAACTATATCTATATTGCAGTTATTGGTAATCAATAAGGCAATAAAAAAATATATGACTGTTACGAGATAACGAGTCACATTGCATTTCGGACATCGTTGAGTTCTGTACCAGTCAAGATAAGAATAGTTAATAGAATTTATTGCAGCGGATAAACGAAATAAAGTCAAAATAAAGGTGCGGCTTGGTAGGTAGATAGAAAATCATGGGAGTGAAATAATTTCAAAGTGAACGGCGGACCGTGAAATTTCCAAAGCAAAGGAACTTTTTTTATCGGTGTAAAACATTTTTTAATTTTGAAGTACCGGAGGAACGACGCGGTAACTCGAATTCTCATGTCCTGACCGTATAAAAGTGAATTTGGACACTTTTTTCCCTATTTTCTAAAAGCAAGATAGGTAAATAGTAGCAGTAGGAAAAATCAGAAAAATTTTGCAGACTGTGGAAACTGGGTTGGTGGCAAAAAATTTTGGAGCGCTGTAGAATTGAAGAAATAAATTTAATAAAAGGATTTGCCATAGATCGAGTTGTAAGTTATGATTTTCGTTTTATTTCTCTGGCTTGTACTCAACTTTCCAATCTTTTTCACTTTAAACTTCGAAATTTTGTATTATATCTATGTGGCGATAAAATTAATATTGGCATATTTGGTACGTCTACGATAAATCTTATACGGAAAGCTTTAATCCTTTCGCTGCAGAAACGTTGACTGTATGCTAGATATACTGCTGCAAAACTAGATATTACGTATTCGAACAATAGAACTAGATAATATATGGAATAGAAATAAATCTAATGCGTGTCGATAAAGTAGTGATAAGATATATGTCCATTGAACGAATAAGCTATCTACAATAATTCATGTGATGATTAGAATTAATATATGTAAATAGGAATAAATTAATACGAAGAAGCTGTTTTCGGATGAAGACTAAAATCGATATTAAAAAAAATAAAAATTAGAAAAAGAGATTGGCCAATATTTATGTATTCGCTATTTGCATACAAATTTCCCAAGTTTCTCATCTTCGATTTTCCTATGTGCACACTATCGTCCATGGGTATTTAGGCACCTGATGCAATTTAATAAAAAAGTACGAATGTTAATCAATCCATTCATCAGACAACTTTTACACAATAATAAAAATGGAACATGAAAAACGATTAAAACTTTGAAAGGTATAAATGTTTCTATCGATTTCACTTACTAAATTGTTTTTGCTATTTTGCTGTATTGAGGACAAATTTCTACATCAAATAAGTTCTGCTATTTTTCTACATTTTCCCTTCACCAAACAAACCAAGTATCATTTTCTCTCCTGTATTTTAGATCATTCGTATCTTGTTTGACAGGAACGTTTCAACCATACCACGTATCATCTCGACTTACCCATTAGCAAAGGAATAATATCGTAGGAACAATTCCATACACGCTGGATTACATCACGGTACCAGCATTTGAAACCCTTATCCACCAATTCGATCTACGGATACGAATGGAATGTGGTCGTTGCTCAAGCGATTTTGATGTATTACAACGTCAGTTCCGAAATTGAACTCTTGTATGTATCTATTATACTTCGACGACGTGACGCCAAGTTGACGACACGTAAGCTAGCCTCGTAAAAAGTATATCCTCTGTCAAATTGAAGACATACGGACACGTCGAGATCTTTATCTGCCAAGAAGCAAACTTCTGACACAGTTGTTCTCTATCTATATAAGGTATCAGTAGCACATCGCTTTGAACCGTACGTAATCGTTAAAAATAATTTGGATCGTTCAATATATCACGCAGATATCATTTGGATGTAACATAACATTAGAATGTTCCACAAAATGCAACCTTAGTCAATGTTTGCAATTATTTAGTAATTTAAAATTAAAGTATAGAGTGCTTTGTAATATTTCATGATGAATCAACTACCATTTTATTAGTGGATAAAGAACACAGAAATAAAGAAAGAAATTCATATAAATGTGTGGTCTGTAATCCTGAATTGAGTTGTGTACAGGCCAAAATGGTTAATTCTATTTTTTGAAATTTTAATGCCAAATTACATTCGCAAGTGATGTTTAATCCTACGATATAATTTCATAAATCTTTTCTACCTGTAATTTTGTAGAGTTGATTGATTTAAGAAATAAGCAGCTCAATTATGGAATGAATAATTTGTATTAATTATAAAGTATAAAGTTGTAATGTCAAAGATAGATATTAATATGCAAAATATTAACATGTGTTACGTAATAATATATGATCGTGGAATGACCTTCAAAATGATTTTAATGATCGTGGCAAATACATATTTTAAAATCATGTAAATAATTGAAATGTTTATTTCGACTGTTTACTTCGAATCAATAAACTAACATTTGATATGCACCAAATACAAAATATTTCCTAAATGATCTCAATAAAAATCAATCGCAATCTCCGTTGAATAAAAGTGTCGAATAAGTACGAGTTATAGAGAGAAAAATTGAAGTCATTTTTATCATGGTGGATTGTGCGCCTGATGAACGAACAATGAAAACTTAATTCCAGCCGAAGAGGTGGACCCTAATTGCGACCACATTTATTTAAAACGAAAGAAATTTTATGCTAGAAACCATGATATCACATTCACTCTGCTGTTTATAACTGGTTGTATTACTACTCGTTTTTTCCCCTTTTCTTCTCAACAATTTTTTTTTTTTTGTATTTGAACTTTGCATGGGATTTAACCAAATTTATCAGTGACTAACAGATTATTTGTTGCGCCTTGTTGGTTCATATTTTGACGAAATGTATCCACTTCGCTAGAAGTTAATTTTACGTAAAGTCATACAATCGTGCATTTTATTTTCGATTTTGTAATTTGATTGTGTACAGCAAGAGATTAAATATTCCAGGAAATCGTTCAGCAAAATTGCACCGGTAATCGAGTTAATCTTGAATAATGAAAATGATTGATAGAAAGACAGGGCTCTAAACCTTTACAGGTTTTTAAATCTTTTTTATTTTTATAGTAGATTATGAATCTCTACACGACATGAATGGTGCAGAATAAAACGGAGATAAAATATACATATATGTGGGGACCAAACGATTATTATACGCAGTTTAAATATTCTGTGGCTGTCCACTTTGGGAATTAAAAGCCTTCGATGAAATAATGAAAAATATATTTCGCGTGAATAAACAATACCAGGAATTCATCACATGCACTGCAAGAATTTACTAGCAACATTTCTTGCACCAGACGACCCTTCATTCACGCTAATAAAGACTTGATCGATTGACTCGTGATTCAATTGACCAGCGGTCAATATTCGAATTATGACTAACGAAAGGAACAACAAAAGGTTTGTAACGAAATGAGAACGTCGTAGAATCAAGCGCTCCTTGATTGTTCTGTCAGAAACCTACAGTTTATAGGTTATAGAAAGGTTATTTTTATTGGAATAAAATACTATACAATTTTATTGCAATGCTCCATTATTGCTATGAGCAATAATTGATATATATATATATATATATATATATATATATATATATATATCCGAAATATTTATAATATAATGACAAGAATATTTTGAAAATAACAAATATCATCTGTGCAAAGAGGGTTGTTACTACATTAGATCTCATTCTTTCATATACTTCATTGTAACATAGATATAAACATCCTACTTTAGAAATCGGAAATATCAAAACTTTCTTCCAATATGAATTAGACTAACTTCAGATACCAAATCGTAACTGATAAAATGGTGTCACTAAATGTTTTAATGTTTATTTTTGTGATAATATTAGAAAGCACACACCGTGTGGTACTGCTAATTAAAATAATAAACGTAATGAATATTATCGTTCTTATTTCTGTAATTACGTGTAAATTTCTTAACATTTATGTGGAGTACTACCAATCTCGGCAAAATAGCTGCCATGTTACAGGCTACAAATTACAGGTTAATTACACTTTGCAAAATTTACACATTCACTCTCGTGGGATAAATATACTCGTACATTCATATTTACTCAAATACAACAAGTACGCTTTATTCAGAAAGAGAAATTGTAGGAACCCGTACTGACTAACGTAATATAAGCCATGTGTTAACCAAAAAGGGGAGAGTGAACTAAGGGAGAAAACGTGATCTCAGAGTGTGTTCAGAGAGAGTGTGTAAACAACGTGCAACTAGGAACGTGTAGATAACTTAGTTCGTGTACAATTGTTATTTCAATTTACTAAATATATTTATACTTTTTCTTTTACACCTTTACGCTTGACTAATTAATCCCATCAGGTTATATCCAGAGTAAATGTAAAAGGGGTAGAAATAAAATAGAAAATCAAAGAGACGCTATAACGAACAATCAAGGGGGTAACCACGTGCAACGAAAAGATAAAAGATCAGAGTTTCAAAAGTAAATAATTTCAAAAAGAGTATTTCAAAATCAAACATGAATTCAGCACAGTATTTTCCCCAGTTGTCCGCAGAAAATTTCAATAACTGGAAATTTCGAGTTAAATGCCTGTTGGTTGAATGGCAGATAGATGATATGCTAAGCGTGGAAATCGCGAAAGATGGAAAGAGTTTTCTATTAAAAGACACGAAAGCCAAGTCGATAGTGGTGCAGTGCATTACGGACAAGCATCTAGATTTACTGAAAGATGCATCGACTGCAAAAGAAATGATGGAGATTTTGAAAAATATGTTTGAGAGAAAGACCACGTTTTCAAAGTTGCATTTAAAGAAGAAGTTACTTTCGTTGAAGGTTGGACAGAATAAAAGGCTGGAAAATTTCTTGTTAAAATTTGATACCATCATAAGGGGGGTGGAAAAGTGCGGAATTCTAAATAGATGAATCCGATAAAATTTGTCACCTATTGTTGACGATACCTGAGGACTATAACGAAGTGATAACTGCCATCGAGACAATAAACAATAAAGAGGTCACTTTAGACTTTGTCAAAACTAGGCTGCTTCATGAGGAGTTGAAAATTATGAGTAAGACGATGAACGAGAAAAGCAATAATGACGAGATAACGCTTAAAGCCTTTCGAAAAAGAAACTCGAATAGGGTTAGAGGCTCCTTCAGAGATAGAGGTTATCGACCAAGGCCAGAGACAGCTGGTCAAGCTACTAAGGATGAAATCTCATTTGTGGCCTTAAGTAGCGCGGTCAGTCGCAATGAGAGTAAATTTACCAAGTACATACTGGATTCACAACAGTACATTTAATGAAGGCAATTATGGAAAAATATATGAGCAATATAGAAATGTTACAGGAAGAGGTAGCAATCCACGTAGTTAATGGAGAGGGAGAAAATGAAGGCTACAGAAAAGGGTGATTTTGTTGGAATGTACAAAGGGTAAAAGGCAAGAATAAATGGTTTAATAGTAAAAGGGTTAGAATATAACCTCTTGTTAGTTAGGAAGCTAGCCCAAAATAACTACAAGGTAATGTTCGACATGAAAAGCGTAGAAATTGTGGGAAAAAACCATAAATTATAATGCAAAAGGGAAAATAACCTTAGGGAAAATAAATAAGGGAAAATACATGTATATCTTGAAATTAAGCCCTAAAGAAGATGAAGTTTGTGTAGGTTTGGAAACAAGTCAGACCCAACAGGCTGAGCTATGGCATAGAAGACTAGGCCATTTGAATAGAAAAGAAATGAGAATTCTAGGTCTGCCACTGAACAGTGACAAGTGCTGCACATGTGTGGAAAGAAACAATCATTGATTGATTGATTGATTTGACACACTCCGATCTATCAGGACCAGTAACTGCATGTATTCTAGATGGACATAGGTACTTTTAAGTGGTGATAGATGACTACTCTCACTTTACAGTAGCATATCCATAAAAACAAAAGGACGAAGAAAATTTTAAAAATTAAATACCAGAAATGAAAACACAACGAGGAATAGTAGTAAAAAATATAAGACTAGATAATGGTAGAGAATTCACTTCAGGTTCCTTCAAGAACTACTGCAAATCACGAGGCATAAGAATTCAGTATACGTGTTCATACACTTCCCAGCAAAATGGCAAGTCCGAAAGGATGAATAGAACTCTGATGGATAGAACTGAAGTTAAGTTCATTCAGACAAAGTTACCAAAGACCCTATAGGGAGAAGCAATTAGATGTAGTGCTTACGAACTAAATAGAAACCCAACAAATGCCAATGAGAATGTAACGCCTGCAAAAATTTGGTATAATATGGTATAATATTATACAGGGTGGTTGGTAACTGGTGGTACAAGCGGAAAGGGGGTGATTCTACGCGAAAAAAGAAGTCGAAAATATAGAATAAAAAAAATATAGAATAAAAAAAGTCGGATAGTAAGTTAATAGGTGGGAAAACACTTCGGTCACATTGGGTGTTTATCAACATAACGTCAATCGAGACAATGATCTACAGTGAGATCCGTTATAACGAGACGTGATAAAGTGCACGCGTACCGAGCGAAAATTCAAAGTCGATTTTCTCGAAAATAGAACCTCAAACGAAAAATTTTTATTCTATATTTTCGACTTCTTTTTTCGCATAGAATCACCCCCTTTCCGCTTTTACCAACAGTTACCAACCACCCTGTATATATATATAATAAAAGTGATTTATCAAAATTAAGGATATTTGGTTGCCATATATGGAAGGAAGGTTACTCTACCGAGATCAAGTAAACTAGATCCCAGAGCAAGACCCATGCTATTAGATGGATATGAAGGAAGTAGATATAAACTATGGTATCCGGAAGAAAAGAAAATAACAGTATCAAGAGATATTCAATGAAGAGAGGTTAGGAAATTTGGGGCAGAGCAATAAAAACCGTTTGAACAGAAAGAAATCAAGGAAAAACAGGACACAGAAGAAACAGTAAAAGCTGAACCAACAAAAGAACAAAGTGAAGTTGAAAATAGCGAGGAGGAAATTGGAGAGTTAGAAAGTGAAGGTAAGACCTAAGAGGATAGCGAAGAAACCTAAGTGGCAGTCCGAATATGAGATGTATATGACGAATTGTTTTTTGACCCAAAATCGAAAATCCTACCATCTTTGAAGAAGCGACACAAACCAACGAATGAAAGCAAGCAATAGAAGAGGAGATGATAGCCAGGTTCGAAAACCGAAGAACTTGGGAAGTAGCCAAGTTACTAAAAGAAAAAACAGCAATAGAAACAAGATGGATATTCATAACAAAGAAAAATGGACGTAAGAAAGCAAGGTTAGTTGCTAAAGAGTTTCAAATGAAAAAAGGCAGATATCAAAATACATACTCTGTAGCAAAGTTATCCACTATACGGATACTGAAAAGCGGTCCGGGAAAATTCAACTATTAAGCAATTAGATAACCCGACAGCATTTCTAAACGGGAACTTAGAATCAGATATTTACATTAAGATACCAAAAAATTTACAATATAACGGAATCAAAACTTTGAAATTAAAGAAGGTCCTGTATGGGTTAAAAGGATCTCCGATGTGCTGGAACAATAAATTTGACAATTTTATCACTGAATTGGGATTTCTCTTGATCAAAATACGATTTTTACACATATTATAAGCAAGACTGCTATTTAATAATCTATATGGACGACATAATAATAAGTGAAAATTATACAGAGGTAGTAAACACGTTAGTGAGTAAGTTTAGAGGCAAGGACATGGGAGAAATGAGAAATTTCTTGAGAATGGAAATTACAAAATAGGAAACAAATCTTCCAATAAGTCAAGAGAAAATGATAGATAAAATTATAAATAAATTTAATAAGGAAAATTATAAAATAGCTATCACTCCCATGGAAATAAACTTCCAGAGAGGTGCAGACTTAGAAGAGACGCAAGTACCATTCAAAGAGCTAATAGGTAGCATTATGTATGTTGCAATAACCTCAAAACCAGATTTAATGCACGCAGTTTCATATTTAAGTAGAGTATTAGATATAACTTGAAAATCCGGGAAGCGTATCTTAAGGTATTTAAAAGATACGAAATATAATGGGACTAAAATATAAAAAATGTAATAGCAGGATCATAGAATGGTTTTCAGGTGCTGATTGGGCTGGTGATAAGACTGATAGAAAAAACGTAAGTGGCTGAGCAATATTCTTCTCGGGTAACCCAGTATCTTGGCATTCCAAGAAACAAACGTGTGTAGCACTATCGACTGCCGAAGCAGAATATGTGGCAGCGGCCTCGACAACACAAGATTTAATAAATCTCAAAGGAATAGTTCGAGACTTCGATATAAATGACAAGAAGATTCTACAAATGAACAATCAATGAGCAATAAGTACGACTAACTCATATGAAAACTCGAAACAAGGGAAACACATAGAAATCAAAGAACATTTTATAAAAGACATCGCAAGAAAGAAAATTATAGAGGTGCAATATGTAAATTCCAAAGGAAATATAGCGGATACAATGACCAAAGCGTTAGCCAAAGATAGATTCATAGAATTAAGAAAATGTATTAATATTAATAATCCATGAGGTTAGTGTGTGTAAGAAGAGTTAGAATAAGCGATTTAAAAGAAAGAAAAATAGCGTGATCTAAGTAAATTTTTATTTCAGTTTAAATCGAGGCGAAGTATTGGAACCAGAACTGACTAACGTAGTATAAGTCACGTGTGAAGCAAAAAGAGGGGAGTGAAATAGGGAGAGAGTTTGATCTCAGCGTGTGTTCAGAAAGAGTGTATGAACAACATGCAACTAAGAACGTGTACATAACTTGACTCGTGTACAATTGTTATTTCAGTTTAATAAATACATTTATACTTTCTCTTTTACACATTTGCGCTTGATTAATTAATCCCATCAGAAATGATATAAATCAACTAGTAGATAAATAAATAACACAAGTCTCATAAAAATAATATAATAAAACTTACGGTATACAAATAAAACTTAACGTGAAATTTCACGAATCATGATACGTGTCTAACAGGGCGGCGAAAGAAAGCCTAATCTCGTCCAGTGAAATGAATGCAATTTCATCTGGCGGCACTGTCACGGCCCGGTAATAACCAGACATTCGCCAATCACATGCATCTGACCGTGTTCCTGCGAAGGACAAATTGCGAATCTCATGTCCCATCGCACATCTGACCCGAAAGAATGAACCAAAACGACAGCAAGGAAAAGAAAAAAGGAGGAAACGGTGAAGAAGAAGCTTCCACGGGGAAACCACTCTTTCGGACGAGATTCTTTCACGGCTATTCTAACGGCGTTCCTTGTTCGCGGCATTTGGACTGCTGAAAATCCGAAACGTTCGTGTTAAATGCTCGCTGAAAAATGTGACCCCGGAGCCGTGAAAACGGTCCATGAAAAGAGGAAATCTTCCTCCGGGATCCTGAATTCTATTTGAAAATGAAGATGAATATCAACAAATTAAATAACGGAAATTCGAAAGGGATAATGTTACATTGCTAGCGCTAATTGCATGGGAAAATAAAGAATGGAAAAATTAATTTCGTCAAGTTGGAGGTTATACTCGTAAGGTAAGATTGGTGCAGAATTTTCTTTTCTCCGATCTTATCGTTTCATCATTGTCTTTAAAAGAGAAAACTGTAGATGATTGCTTGGCATATCACGTTAATGGTATCTGAATATGTGATGTAATATTTGCGTGTATCAGAAAATATTGCACAGCCTTGACCACTATTCCCAATTATTTTTAAACTATCAATCGAAATACTGGGTGTTTCGTAACATTTTTGCCAAGTTATTATTTCAATGGATGTTGTATAATATGCAAAGACATATGTCTAATTTTGGAATGATTTTCAAAATGACTTAAAGGATTCGTCATTTATCATCATCAGATGCAGGTTTTGAAGTAATATAAATAATTTAAATGTCCATTATGATTGAGACTTCCTGTCCTACACAGCTCCTATACCTGTTTTGTGTTGTGTTTTCTATTTGTACTGCACTTTAAGAAACTTCGAGTGGCCGAGAAATTAATATTTTTTCAATCAACTAGGATGAAAACTAGATTTATTTATCTATTTCAGAAATCAATTGAATTTGAGTAGTTTGTAATAGAATTTATATAATGGTTAAATTCTAATATATTGGGTCGTCCGGAAAGTTCGTTCCGATTTTTAAAGAATTTGGTCGATATGAAAAATCATATTGAAAAATTTTTCACCGAAAAACCTGAGAGATCCTGGAAGGATTGAATATTCAAGTTACGTGAAAGATGCAGAAAGATTGTGGAGCACAATGGCATCTATATAATTCAATAAATGTATATCGAATCGAAATCGGAACGAACTTTCCTGGCGACCCAATACTTTCTAGAATAATATAAAGTTTTTTTTAAAACCGTATTTGCTTTTAAATGAGACAAACCTTAAACATAGATATGTTTTTAGGCCTTTCAAACGTATACATGTAGGTCTTGATCGGAACAACGTTACATTACTGGCGTCAATAGCGTGGGAATTGATTTCGATTCGGAGATTATGTTCGTGAGATGAGAAGGTTACTTTGGTGAGTGTAGAATTTTATTTTCTTTATTTTTTCATTTTGTCGTCGTCTTTAAGAGAGAAGAGATTAGAAGTATGAAATAAGAGTACTGGTGGCGGAAGAGATATGACGGGAATCATAAATCTTGTAGACGGAAGTTAAGCGG
Source organism: Bombus confusus (assembly GCA_014737475.1). Lineage (NCBI taxonomy): Eukaryota > Metazoa > Arthropoda > Insecta > Hymenoptera > Apidae > Bombus > Bombus confusus. Next base: position 336,987 of record JACXIV010000093.1, read on the forward strand.
TGGTTGGTTTGGAATATTGGCACGTTTTCAGGCGAAAAGATATAGTGTATGGGATTTCAGTTCGCGATTGAGATTTGAAAAATATATTTTGAAATAAGGCTAATGAAATATGGATCAATGTTGAAATGTTTCATGTATTTGGAAGAGTTATAAATACAGGGTGATTCTTAAATCAATAAAACCGGAAAACACGCGATTCCTTGCATAAAAATAAGTAAAAAATATAGCATAAAGTTGTTTTATGTAAACGTTATCCTGAAAAAATTTTATTCTGCATATATTTTCGACTTATTTTTATAGGAGGAATCACGTTATTTCCAGCACCACGATTTCGGAATCGCTCTGTACATGTGTTACGTCGCGGAACACCATGACGCGCCGTCCCTCGTTGAGGGGGGTCGCCTGGCGACGACCACTCTTGACTTCAACAAACATTGGACCCAAGGAGTGCCATAAATCTGTCATTGGCAAATTAGGACCGCTCGACCCACACATGTCATCCGACTTAAGAGCGGTCCTACAATACTTCCTTGGGACCATTGTTCATTTC